>CAIGRR010171548.1:0-15237 GCA_903798365.1 Fraxinus sp. 1973-6204
GATGATACTTTGTTGGGATTTGACAAAATGCTCTCAACTTTGACGCTGGAGGGGAAACAACGTAAGAATTGAAAGGCCCTATCACGATACATCTTCATCTTTCGAATTATAATATTTAGGACGTTTTAAAAAATAAAATCATCACTGCACTATGGTTGAAATTTGAGCGGTTACGCATGACGAAAAGTCGAATTAGCCAATTGTATTGGAAACAGTGATTGTATTCTCATCATATGACAAAAAGTACATATTGGAGGATCACCTAGCTATTTAAAAAAAATCAGCACCGATTTGGAGACCTTGAAGGTCAAGTATGATGAAGAAGATTTATGGTTAATATTATTGTGTTCGTTGCTTGTTTCATGCATTTCTTTTAGAGATAAAATCTTATATAGTCGTGATATTCTCACCATTGAAGAAGTATACAATGTTATATTTTCAAAGGAGAAGATGAAGTATCTTGTTGGATTTGAAACTAATGGAGATAGCCTCCCTGTTCATAGGGGTAGACAGTCTAATTACAATAATAATGTCCGTAATTACTATAAGAAAATGGAGCACATAAAGAAGGATTGTTATAAGTTGCAGAATAAGAATAAATCAGTGGTTACAAATCAGAAGGAAAAACAACTAGAAACTTCAGATGAAGCCGTATTGCAGAAGATTGCTACAATGAAGGAAAACTTTTGGTTGTTTCTAATGATGATTCCAAACTTGACGAGGATTGGATTCTTAATACAGGTTGCACTTTTCATATGTGAGATAGAAAAGGTTTGAGGAAGCTGATTTAGTTGCTTATGTTTTAAAAGTAGTCGAATGTATTGAGTCTAGAAAAGAACCTTCTATAAAAGCAATTAGTTATGTTGATTCCTTTATAGAGTATGTTTCTGTCCTTTTTGGTAATTAATATTAAATTATTTGTGTTCTTGTTGCTCGTTGTGATAATTCGAGCAACTTCTATGCCCAATGTAATCTTGCTGAGCAGTGCTTAGATTTAGTTGATTTTTTTCAGTTATTGAGTTTGCCCTAGTTGGATTTTGTGGAAACGGTGGATAATTTTTTTGTTGGAAGATTTGTTGTTGAAAAACTAAGTTTATTCATCGCGGTGGAATTTGTCTATAGGTGGAGAATTTTTGAAGTTTTGTTCATTGTAGAAGAATTCATGTTAAGGTGGAGTTTGTTACAGTTAGGGTGTGATCCGAATTCTATTTGAAGACTAGTTAGGAATTCTAGATGAAGTCTATATAGGAATTCAAGTTGGAATTCAATTTTGAAATTCGATTGGCAGTTGATGATTTGTGTTGGACTTGAAGAAATTAAGTTGCATAGGAGAGGAATAAATCATGCAAGAACAAGAAAAAGGCGAATTGGCGCTCACTACGTGCCTTGATCCTGCTCGAGCGCTTAGAATGGGAACTTCAGCTCTCGCTATTAGTGAAGAAGGGGTCTCGAGATGCCGGCCAATGCTCGATGACCGCTATTCGAATTTTTAACAGTTCTCAATTTTGGAGTATTTATAAATCCTATTTTATCCCAAACACTCCATTATTGTATAGACTTGTTATAATTGAATTCCACCACATGTTAGGCTCTTCTTTGTATTATATATATGAGAAGTAAACTTCTAGAAAAGTCAATTCTTTTATTTTACAAAATAATTTGTAATCCTCCATTATTGATATTAATTTTAACTAAAATAGAATTCTAGGTTAAATTTGAAAAATATGCGGCCAGAAATGCACTATGTGGCCGCATTGACTTCCTTCATGCGGTCGAATAGCCCAGTTAATGACCTTCAACCTGGTTTCGATATGGAGCCATGCGGCCACATGTCAGGACACAATATACGATCGCATAGGCCTTCAATTCAGCTCCATTATCCCTTGCTTGAACTAAGTCGATCTATCTTGTTTCTTTTTCCAAGCCCAAACATGAAACTTGTTGTGATCAATGTTTCGTCCACTGTAGTTTGAGCAAGTAATCTCATAGCTTTCTTGACTTTGCCCGTGATCTCGTTATTGGTCCTTCCTCTAAAATCAACAGATCCTTGCCTTCGCTAGCTCTCGTATCATGGATCTCATCATTCTCTCCCTTTTCAAAATGATTAATCCTCGAGTCTCTGCTTCCATCTAATAGGGAGAGATTAGAAATATTGAAGGAAAACATTCTTTTCTCATATGCATCCAAACCTAATCTCCTGGTTCGAATGCAACATGCTTTCATCCTTATATGCTTGAGAAACATAGTGCTCATTTTCTTCTCAATTGGTATCGTACCTTCTCATGGAGGGATCTTACCAACTCGGCATTCTTCGTTTCCATCTAAGCTATCTCTCTCATCAACATGTAAATGAATTAAATCCAAAGGTGTTAGTAGATTAAACTCATAAAAAATTTCAAGTGGAGTATAAGAAGTAATAGAATGCGTGGCCCTATTATATGTAAATTCTAAGAATATGAAGCAGTCATCCCAACTCTTCAAGTTCTTATTGACTATAGTGTGCAAAAGTTGTATCATAGTCCTATTAACAACCTCACTTTGTCCATCTATTCGTGGGTGACAAGTTGTAGAAAATAAAGAACTTAACATCCCTATTCGATACAATACTCCTAGGTAGTAAGCACACTACTTCCTTAAATAATAAATCCACAATATTAGTGACATCATCAATTTGATGACATAGAATGAAATGAGCCATCTTATTAAATCTATCTATTACCACAAATATGGAATCTCTTCATTTCCTAGTCCTAAGTAGACCCAACACAACGTCCATATACACATCAACCCAATTATCACTAGGAACGGGTAATGTCATATATAAACAAACCTGAGGTAAAACATTACACTTAGCCTTTTTACAAGTGAAGCATCTACTACAAATTTGATCAACATCAACTTTCATCTTAGGCCAATAGAAGTGTTCATTTAACATATCCAAAGTCTTGCTAATCCCAAAGTGACCCATTAAAGCTCTACTATGTGCTTCACGTACTAACAATTCTCTCATTGAATACCTAAGTACACATAACTTATTCTCCCGAAATAAATATCCATCATACCTAAAGAATCTATCTATTGCACATTTGTCATATGATTCATATATATGAGAAAAGTTTGGGTATTTAGTATACATGTCCTTAACATATTCAAAAGTTAGCAACTTGGCACCTAAAGAAGTTAGAAGTACATACCTCCTTGACAATGCATCCGCTACCACATTTTTCTGACCTTCTTTGTACCAACTAACATATGGAAATGTCTCGATGAACTACATCCACCTTGTATGCCTCTTGCTTAGTTTAACTTGAACCTTTAAGTATTTCAAGGACTCATGATAGGTGTAAATCAAAAACTTCTTTCACCATAGGTAGTGCTGCCATGTCTCCAAAGCTTGAGCAAGTGCATACAACTCCTTGTCATAGGTAGGATAGTTGAAAGTTGCGCCACTTAGCTTTTCACTAAAGTACACTATTGGCCTTCGTTCTGCATCAAGATAGCTTCAATACATATTCCTGATGTATCATATTAAATCTCAAAAGTATTATTAAAGTTATAGTGATAAAACGGGTGCAGTACACAACATATCCTTAATAGTATTAAAAGCATTTTCTTGTTCAAAGCCCCAATGAAATCCTATACTTTTCTTTATAATCTCTGTGAGTATTGTGCTAAAACCTTTAACTAAACGCCTATAAAAGTTAGCTAAACCATGAAAACTTCTTACTTGGATTATGCTTTTAGGTGTTGGCCACTCCTTGATAGCTTTGATTTTCTCCTCATTCACTTCAATACCCTTTGCACTAACAACATAACCAAGAAAAACAACTTTTTCCTTGCAAAATGTACATTTAACATAAAGTTGTTCTCGTCTTAAGACAACAAGCACACATCTTAAATGTCCTATATGCTCTTTTAAATCCTTACTATATACAAAGATATCATAGAAGTAAACTATTACGAATTTACCTATATATGCACGCAAGACACGGTTCATTAGTCTCATAAACATGCTAGGTACATGAGTAAGTTCAAATAGCATGACTAACTACTTATATAAGCATATTTAGTCTTAAAAGCAGTTTTCCACTCATCCTCCTCTCTCATCCTAATTTGATGATATCCACTTTTATGATATATTTTACTAAACATACATGATCCATGTAATTCATCTAATATATCATCTAACCGAGGTATATGGTGGCAATATTTTACTGTTATGTTATTGATCGCTCGACAGTCTACGCACATCTTCCAAGTATCTTTTTTCAACACAAGTAACATTGGCACGTCACATGGACTCATGCTTTCCCTTGCATATCCTTTACTTATCAATTCTTCCACTTGTTTTTGAAGTTCCTAGGTCTCCTTAGGATTACTCCAATAAGCCGTCATGTTTAGAATGACATCTTCAGGTATGAAGTCAATTTGATGTTCAATGCTTCAAATGATTGGTAACCCACTATGCATGTCCTCGTGGAACAAGTCGTTGAATTTCTGCAACAAAATAATAGTCAAACTAGCTAGGGGTGTTTTAGATTCCTCAAATTTGAGGAGTGATTCCTTATAAACTAATAAGATCATAGGCCAATCATCAACTATAGCCCTCTTCAACTCACTCCCTTTTATAAAGAAATTCACTTTCAACTTTTTTCTCCTCTCATAAGACTTTTTCTCTTTACTTTCTTGTCACTCTACTCTTTTTTCCCTCACAATTAATCACCTCACTTTTTCCTCTCTTGATTTCTTATTATGAAAGATCAATCTTACTCTCCTTTCCTCTCAGTCTTTTTTCTTCCTCACTTTTCAATTTGAGTTGATCTTTATAAACTTGTACTGGTGTTAACAGCGCAAGAGTAATAGACTTCTCATCTTTAGCAAAGTTGTTCATATTTTTGTACCCATCATGCATCACCTTCCTATCATATTGTCATGACTTCTACAACAAAATATACCCGACATGAATAGGAATTATATCACACATCACTTCATCATGATACCTCTCAATTAAAAAACACTTAGTCTATTCATCTTAACCTATCCACAAAGTATTATGTATTGTTGACATACACCTCTCTCAATACAACAATCTCACAAAAAAATTACTTAAAATCATCAAGTTGATGGCCAATACATGAACATACAGAGAGGATATTGACGAAGACTAAAGAGAGCCGAAAGTCCAAAAATGCATCCAATGGTGTGAAACATTCCAAGTGTCAGGCATCCAGTAAAAGCATGTATTTATGAAGCATAAAACACGCTTTTACTCAATTCCAAAATCATCTAATAAATGGATCGGTAATGAATAGGGTAATTGGGCTCAAAATCTTACTAGATCAGATTTAATTTGGGACCTCTAAATTTAGCAACTTATCTAATCTCCACCTTTACTGCATTTTGAGACTCTACATAATGGATTGGAACTCTATTAGGTCACTTGCTCCTTTTAATCTGTTACGAAACAGAAAATTAATTAGTTTCAAAATTAAATAATCTTAAAGAATCCTTAAATTTATTAAGTGGTATTACCTTTGTGTCTACATCAGTTGAATTCACTTTAGTAGGTATTTTAAAAAGTTTTATATTACCTTCTTCAGTTATATCCCTAATGTATTAAAACTTAACATCTATATGTGTTAGTTCTATCATGAAATATAGAATTCTTACTCAAGAAAATAACACTTTGATTATTTGAACAAAGCTCCACCTTATTTTCTATAAATCCTAATTCATTTAATAATCCTTTCAACCAAATGCCTTTTTTACAGCCTCAGTGGCGGCAATATATTCAGATTCAGTATAAGATAAAGCAACTAATTTTTGAAACTGAGATTTCCAACTAATGCAAGTATTATTTATCACATAAAAGTATGCAGAAGTAGACTTTCTGTTATCAGAATTTCCAGCAAAATCAGAATCAACATATCCTTTCAAGTTAAAACCATTTTTATCAGTTTTAAACATGAGCCCTAATTTTTGAGTACCCTTTAGATATCTAATTAAATGTTTCATTGTTTCCCAATGAAGCTCACCTGGATTACTCATAAATCTGCTCAAAACACTTGCAGCAAAAGCAATATCAGATTTAGAGCATACCATAACATACATAATAGAACCTATTGTATTAACATAAAGCACATTTTCCATTTTATTAAACTCATCTTCAGTCTTAGGTGAACGGTCAGTAGATAACTTCATAAGGCAGGTAAAGGAAAACTGACAGGCTTAGATTCATGGGGTGAAAACCTTTTAACAACCCTTTCAATGTAAGACTCTTGTGTTAGAAATAATTTTCCATTTGTTCTATCTCTTTTTATTTACATACTTAATACCGTTCTAGCAGGTCCTCCTTCATTTCAAATTTGGATTTAAGTTTTTATTTTTGAAAATTGACTGTAACTTTATCATGACCAGCTAGAAGTATATAATCAACATATAGAAGAAAATAGAAAAATTCAAAACTTTCAACACAGTTAAAATAGAGACGTGGATCATAATCTGTTTAAAATCAAGACTATGTATAAAAGAGTCAAATCTTATATATCATTGTCTAGGAGCCTGTTTCAAACCATACAAAGATTTTTTCGAAAGGCACAATAAGTTTTTCTTTTTCTTGTTTTCAAAACCTTTTGGTTGGGTCATATATAGGTTTCATCTAATGTACCATAAAGGAAAGCAGTTTTCACATCAAGTTGTTCTAATTCTAAATCAAAATGACAACAATGGCAAGAAGTATTCTAATAGAGGTATATTTAACTACATGTGAGAAAATTTCGTTGTAGTCTATCCCCTCTCTTTGAGTGAAACCTTTTGCCACAAGCCTAGTCTTATACATTCTATCATTAGTCTTTAAGTCACCATCTTTAATCTTATACACCCACTTACAATCAATCAATTTACAATCCTTTGGTTTTTCTACCAAATCCCAGTTCTTATTTTTATGTAGGGAATTCATTTCATCTTTCATGGCTTCAATCCATTTCAAGGATTCTTTACATGAAACAACCTCTTCATAAGAAGTAGGTTCAAAATCAGTGGATTCAAAATCAGACTGAGTAGATGCAAAATCTGCATATTGATATCTAGATGGAGGTCTTATTTCCCTCATTTCTCTATCCCTAGCAAGCTGATAGCCCTACAGCCCATATGCAGGGTTCAAGACTTGGTTGTTATCCAGAATTTCAACATCTGGTTCTATATGAGGCTGCTCCACCTCAATCCGTGTCTGCTCATCAGTGTTCTCTTCATTAGGGTCAATTTCAGTGATAATAAAGTCATTACTGCTCAGACTTTCACTAGTTTTGTCACTAAGACAAGGAAAGTCATCCTCATTAAAAATTATAGACCTATTTATTATCACTTTGTATCTCCGTCTATCTTTTAACCAAAGTTTGTAACCTTTGGCTCCTTCCCCATATCTTAAGAAGACACACTTCTGGGATCTAGGGTCCAGTTTTGAGTCATTATGATAAGAATATGCTGTACAACCAAAAGTTCTGAGGTATGAATAGTCAAGAGCAAAACCAGACCAGATCTGTTCAAGAATCTTATTATTTAAGGAACTTGAGGGACATCTATTTATTAAGTAATAGGCATTTTTTACTGCCTCTCCCCAAAAAACCTTAAGCATACCAGAACTAATCAGCATGCACCTAGTCCTCTCAAGAATAGTTATGTTTAATCTTTCAGCAATCCCATTTTGTTGAGGTGTATATGTGACAATTTTATGTCTCATTATCCCCCTTTTGATGCAATACTGATCAAACTCAGTACTGCAAAATTCCAGTCCATTGTCAGTTCTCAGAACCTTAATTCTCTTTTCAGATTGTTTTTCAATTTATGTACTCCATTCCTTAAAGATTATGAAGGTATCAGACTTGGATTTAAGTAAGAAAATCCAAGATTTCCTAGAGTAATCATCTATTATTAATAGATAATATCTATATCCAGACACAGTATGCATAGGTGTAGGTCCCCACAGATCACTGTGAATATATTCCAGAATATTTTGTGATTTGTAAATGCCTGCCTTAAAAGGCAGCCTTACTTGTTTCCCCAAAATGCAATATTTACAAAAAGTTAATTTGTGAACATTGTCCTTTCCAAATAGACCTCGATGTGAAAGAGTTTTTAAGCCCTTTTTCATCAAGATGACCAAGTCTCTTGTGCCAGAGTTTTGACTTATCAGAATGTGCAGCAAGATTCACAAAATTATTAGTCGGGACAAATTCAATGTCTATTACATAAATTCAATTAATTTGAACTGATAATGAGCTTTTAATCCTTGAATATGTTTGTAAACCCATTCTTGATTTCAATTTGATATTTTTCATCATCTAAGATACCTAATGATATCATATTTCTCTTTAATCTTGGTACATATCTAGCATGTTTCATAATTAAGGAATGACCATTCTTTATTCTCAAAGAGATGTTACCTATGCCTTTAATTTGGCATAATTCATTATTACCAAGTTTCACAAACCCCCCCCTCAATATTAGAGAATTCAGAAAACTAACTTCTATTGAGGCTCATGCGAAAAGAACAGCCTGAGTCCAGAACCCAGTCTAGATCAGTCTTTTCACTTGAAGATACACAGGCAACTCAAATGTTGGCCCCAGCTTCCTTACATAAAGCAGTCATAGATGAGGATTCCATATCAAAATTAGGATTATTTTTCTGATCATTAGCTTTCTTGAAGCAGTCTTTAATAAAATGACCAGGCTTCCCACAATAGTAACATTTCTTATTCTTGGCATTTACCTTATTGAATTTTGTATCCATTGCCTTGTTATTAACCCATTTCTTCCTAACAAGATTCATGTTCTTGTTATAGTTGAATTGGCTGAAGTTGATTACACCTTTGATTTGAGATTTTTGTTTTGTAGGGACATTTTTAGCATTGAAAACCTCTTTATGTTCAGATCTCAATTCTAGCTCCTTATTCAAATGAGAGCTATGAATTATATCAACTGTCAAATCACTTTTACCATATTCTAAGGGATTTCTTATGTTCTTATATTTATCTCCTAAAGCATTAAGTAGGCCAACCACCTTTTGCTCATCAGAGATTCTGTCCTTACAGTTAATTAGATCTTGTGTGATCCTATTAAATCTGTCTACGTTTTCTTCTACATCAAGATTAGGATCAAACTTGAAACTAAAGAACTGTCTCCAGAGGAAACATTTAGTAGGTAGGGACTTAGTGAGATATTGTTTTTCTAAGGCAGTCCAAAGTTCTACAGTAGTCTTGGTTTCTCCTACTTTTCTAATCATAGACTCATATAAGTGCAGAAACATAGTGCTCCAAGCCAATTCATCTTGTTCAGTTTTCCTATTTTTCTAAGGCAGTCCAAAGTTCTACAACAGTTTTGGTTTCTCCTATTTTTCTAATCACAGAGTCAGACAGATGGAGAAATATGGTGCTCCAAGCTAACTCATCTTGATCAGTTCTCCTATCAACAGATAGGTTTGCTGGCCAAGATTTATCGATAGCCTTAGCGCACTTTAACCGTAACATAAGTGCCTTAATTTTCTGGTGCCAGAGACTGAAGTCTTCTTTGCCATCCCAAGGCTGAACATCAATTTTAGAAGCCATATCATGCAACAGTATTACAATTATAATAAGGTACAATATGCGCAGAGGTATGTCACACAGACAAATACTGAATATACAAGACACAAAATAAATGCCAACATCAAAAATAGAGAAGAATGCCAATATTAAAACTAAGGTATTGTGATCAGTTGAACTTACACTCAGTAAGCTGATAAAGAAAAATAAATCTCAGCAAGTGTACCTTCTCAGATGTAAGATCAAACAATATTGCCCTAAAATGAAACACACGAAGGTTAAATGACAATATCACAGGTCAATAATATTCAACAGTTCAAAGAAAATCTATAGTATCCACAGATCACACAGAAACAATTCATAAGTAATAACCAACGAATTTCTTGAACCAGAAATCCCTAAATTGCCTCAGATTCTAGGATTCTTGAAATGGATCCCTAGGCAAAGGTCAACTTGAGGTTGTTCAGAAACGTTTTGAAAACAGGTGTACTTGTTAAAGATTTCTTACTAAAAGAAAAACATTAGTTGAACTGCACAATTTTAATTCGATTTTAATCTCCACTGAACACGCCTTACCCTTTAAGAATTGATCAACAATTGGTCAGACATTTAATTATTGGTCAACTAACGGTTTCTGTCAATTTGGACTTCGGGTGCGAATTGTTTAAAAGTTTGGTATCGTGTGTAGCACAAATGAAATGTTTGGGCAAAGTCTGCAAAAAAGTTAAATGTTTGATACTATGACTTCAATTTTCCCTAAAAACAAATTAAAGTAGCAAAATAGTACAATACATTACAAATATCAATTTTCCTAATTTTGCATCAATTGATCTTTAAATCCAAGTAGCCCAATAACAACAATTGAAACAACAGCAAAACACTAAAATCATCTTTTGCTGAACACGCTAGAAATTCTCAGATTCATCAGCATAAGAAATCAATAAATCAAATCACAAATCATAAGCAAATCATCTTAGAATAGCTCTGGATTCAAATTCATCAAACACAATATATTCATGAAACCCACAATAAAATATTGTAATCCTTACCTATTCAAATTTTTCTTCATATATTGCTTTGTCTGGATGTAATTTCTCTAACAGTGTCTCTTTCCTTATTTACTAAATTCTTAGTCGGTTAAAGTTCTGAGTATTGGGGTGCTTCGAACATATTCAGGTAATTTTCGTTGGTCTATTATGGTTTTAGTTAAACACAAATTCTAAAAAAATATAAAAAGATCAAAGAGAACTTAATGAAAATAAATATTAGGGGATGAATTTAGAGTGATATATTTTTATTTAATATTATATATGTCCGTTTAAGTAATTTTACATAAGATTAAAAATTCATACACTAATATTTATTTTATATATATGGTGAAAATAAATAGAGGCTCCCTGAATAAATTGAAGGGATAATTATATTCATATCACAATTTTTACTATACGCATAATGTTTTAATTATATTGAAGATCTTCAGTTTAAGTCATTTTGACATTTATGTTCCTTTTTCTCCTGGCTTTTATGAGTAAACTTCAATTAAATTAACACATCTTGTCAGCGATGATAATTTTTGTCCAAATATTTTGCTAATGTGGCTTGAAATGAGGGTGAATATTTTATCAAGCTTTTGTATTTGATATTAATTTGCTTATTGAGGACATATGTGTAAACCTGAATAAAAATTAATTGCAATTAAAATATGACATTATTAACAAGAAGTGTAGTATGAATACAATTATCCAATTGGGGGTAACGGTTGGACCCAAAAATTCAAGTTCCAACCTGATTTTTTTAATTGCAAATAAATTGTTATTTTAATGTTTGATAGTGATTTCTATTAGAGCATATAATTAACCAGTTAAAACATTACAAGTCATCTAATTTATATAGTTATTTTATTTCAATCACAACTTTAGCTCTTTCTCTACATCAGTCTCCTAAATTAATAAAAAAATGATATCCCTTCGGAGGTAGCCGAGTTGATGAAGTAAGTGAACGCGGAGATCGAAGGTCACGAATTCGAATCCCCTCCCAACACTTCCTTGGTCGAGCATGTCGCACCAGGCTTACCTAGTGCGGTTTATCTCTCCTGTGTGGTTTGCAAGCTACTGTACATAGAGCGATGTTTACCCAATGCACACTCACGAGTAGCGGCTGCGAGTTCCTACATCAACAAAAAAAAAAAAAAATGCTAACATGAATAATGGAAACATGTCACGATGTGAAAAAAGTTGGTTGCATTATTTTTTTTTCGCGTGGTAGAAGTACTTATTTAAACAAACTTGAGTTTCTTGAGATTTAGTGGAAACTTTTTAGAAGGATTTATAAATTTGTGCTAAGAAAGCACAAACAAATGTTTATTTATCTTAGTTAGTTGTATATGTATCAAATGCGTCTACTTTCGAAGTAATTATTAATGATATTATAACAAACTGATCTATGACATTGACGCAATTAAATGTTAAAATGAAGGTTTCAGAAAAAAAAAGATTATATAAAGAAGAAACAACATTTATACACTTATTCATCACGGGTGTTCATCATCAGCTTATGTGCAGTGAGATCATTGTCATATAAACGAATAATGAACACCAACAATGATAAATATCATTATTCATTAAGAAATTAACATACAGTAACAATTAAAGCATAATAATAATAATAATAGTAATTGATAAGAATGTCATGTTGGACTCGATAATTTAGTCCGAAAATTCACGAGCGTCGACCTAGATAGCCCAACTTAATTCAAATAATATCAAGTTGACGGAAAAAAGAAAAATAAAGATGGAAAGGATTGGACCAACTCCATGATAGATTGATCTACAACTTTGAAAGGATACGTGGAACTCTTCGAAACTATATATTTACACATGCTGGTTCAGTCCCCACAACAAGAACAATCTATGTAAAAATGACCTAATTGTACTTGATGGTTGGTCGTGGATAAAAGGCTAACTTTATGATAGGAGGAAAATAATTTATGAGCATCAAAAAGTGGTTTATACTTTATATTTAAATGTATCTTAATGTCCATGTTTAAATGAGCCCAACCTATATGGACAAATTAAAGCAACAACTAGTGCATTATATCATTCAAGTTGCATGCGTGTATCAAGGAACATAATTATTAGATGAAGTCATTATAGTAAATTATAGCCTCTGCCTTATTTGGTCCTCCAATGGTCCATGCAAATCATAAGGTTTCATCCAATTCTATCATTCTAGATTACTATAAAGTAGAGATTCTAAATTTAGAATTAGGCTGAAAATAAAACATGTAATTTGAAAAAACTAAGTTGAATCGGGTCGATTTGAGCATTCTTTTGAATATGGTTGGATTTAGTCAGCTTGGAAACCATGTGGGGGCAGGTCGTTTTAATGGACCAAACCCACCAACCAGTCCAAACCGCCGTGTTATGTCAAATCTTAAATAAACCCTTTTAATTATAATCTTTGAATCATCGTTATTTCCTACTTAATTTTCTCAGAGTTATTTCACATTTTATTATGGTAAAATATCGAAGACACTTTCTCATGTTTAAAAAACACATTAACATCCCATATTTCTCGTTTTGAGTATCTCATTCATCTCTATATACTTTTTAAACCACATCTCATTGATGGAATCGATTTAAATTTAAAAATTAAAATTAGAACTTTAGTTAGGTTAAGGGCTATAGTTATGAAAAAAGATAAATGTCATTTGGAACAAAGCATATAAAACAAACAATTTGAATGTGTGTATGTACATATGCTTTTTACATAATAGTTAATGTATTATTCGAATATCGTCTCGTGTAAGAAAAAAATTTGAAACAAGAACTGATATTGACCGTCATGAAAAACTTTGTAACGATGTTGTTTTAAATTGTAGAAAATAACCAAAAGGGAAATTATTATGATATAACATTCTATTTGATAACATCACAATCATTTAATATAAATTTCTAGTGTATATAAAATTTTAACGAGTTAACATAATTTTATTTTTTAACTATATTTTATTTGAATCATGAAAGCAAATATTTACATTTAAAATCTAGTTCTAGTTTATGAATTTATAAATATTAAATTTATTGATAATTTTTACTTTGTTATATTTAAATCAAATTCTTCAACTAATTTTAAGTTGAAATTCTCACTAATATGCATATTTAAAGAATTGAATATGCTGAAAATCTTTTAAGTATTAAATGGAACAAATTAAATTATAATTACTTGTAAAAGATAATCTTTTTTCTTATATGAACCTCATTTTAGATGAGATATAACTCAAAAAGTAATCAACGGTGAATGTGATACACAAACCTAAAAATAAGAAAGACTACTATGACTTTTTAAACGTGAAAGAATGTCTATAATATTGTCATAAAGTTCGAAGAATTAATGTCTATGATATTATTTCATTTACTATTTTTTTCTCTTAGTCAAAATCTTCGAGCAACACAAGAATATTGTGTTAGCAATGTCTTATAGTTTTGCAACAAAAATGATGAGGATCAAATGAGTGATAAGGAGACCCCAAAATTTTGGAGTGATAAGGTTGTAAGTCGTCACTATATGTTGGGTTTAAGTCCATTTTATGTGGGCTTAAGGCTTTGATAAAAGCCCAAAACAAATGAACAAAGCCCAAACCAAAACAAAACAAATACAAGTGTTTGTGTGGGTGTGTTAGTCGGTTGAAACACACACAAAACACACACCAAGAACAAAAAAAAACCAACAGAAGAGAAAACAGAACACGGGAGAAAANTATGTTGGGTTTAAGTCCATTTTATGTGGGCTTAAGGCTTTGATAAAAGCCCAAAACAAATGAACAAAGCCCAAACCAAAACAAAACAAATACAAGTGTTTGTGTGGGTGTGTTAGTCGGTTGAAACACACACAAAACACACACCAAGAACAAAAAAAAACCAACAGAAGAGAAAACAGAACACGGGAGAAAAGAAAAGGGAAAAAGAGAGGAAGTTTGCAAGATTCAACGGTGGATCCTCCTCCGATCTTTCCCAAATTTCAGTATATCATTTTCGATAACTCAAGCTACGTATCTACCGGTTTGGATCGTCGATTCTCTTCTTGTATTGCTTCATCTGTTGAGAGTTCCAAACTTTAGTTTGATGTTTTTCTTTGTAGAAATCCACCTTTTTGTGAAGTTTGTGATATTTGGATGTACCTCTAGTATTATCTAGAGAGAATATTGTGTAACCCATTATTTTATAGTGGAAGTTTTTAGTGTGGAGGGTTTTCACATTAAGATTGGTGTGTTGATTAATTTGTGATTGCTTGGTGTATTAGTATAATTTCTTGATTAGTTTGTCATCCATTTTTGACACACAAAGAGGGAAAAAAATTATTCTGCTGTGGCTGGTTTTTTGGTTATAGAGGTCAGGTTATTTGTGTAGTTTTTCCCAACAAAGTGGTATCAGAGCATTGGGTTGCTAAGAGTTAATTTCTTGTGTGTTAAAATGGAGGGCTCCGATGGAATGATTAAATTGAATTCAACTAATTATTCTATTTGGAAGTGTATGATGGAAGACTTGTTTAAGATTTATACAAGCCAATTACACTAAGTGATGAAAAACCAGATGATGTGACACAAGGTGATTGGAAAGTCTTGCACAGAAAAACGGTTGGCTACATTAGAAGATGGGTT
>CAIGRR010171584.1:0-10619 GCA_903798365.1 Fraxinus sp. 1973-6204
CTTTTATACTTTTGTTCTTGATCATATACTTCATTATTATTTGCCATATAACTTCAACATCTCAATCCGGTGATTGGTGTCACAATAAGTGGTATCAATCCTAACAAGTGGTATCAGAGAAATTCTGGTATTGACTTGGTTTTTGTAACAAGTGGTATCAGAACAATTCTGGTATCGGCTTGTTTTTTGTAACATGTGCCTATGTAATTTTCTGTAAAGTGCTAAAATTATTTTTCCGACTATGTATAATAAAAAATAAAAAATCAAACAATGTTTAAAAATACAATTTAAAATAAATGTAACTTTCTTTTAACTGCCATTGACCGAATAAATGTGTTTAGATGAATACGCGGTTTAAACTTTAAATAAATAAAACCAGGACTGAACCGGTGCAAAGGCCGGCCGGGCTTTTAACTCGTGCTTCTAGATTAAGTAGACCTGGTATGATTTGTATGGCCCACGCGCAATTATGTTGTACCAAGTGAATATTAAATAAATTCATCTTTCAAATTTCAGGTGATAACTAATTATTTAATATTTGTTAAATAATACTACATTAAAACTCAATCAAAATTAAAAACAAAACACACACACACACACACACACACACACTCTCTCTCTCTCTCTCTCTCTCTCTCTCTCTCTCTCTCTCGTGTCCGTGTCTTATCTCTTCTCACTCTATTCTCGCCTACGTCATTCTCTCTACTGGCGACACAATCACGCACTATCATCGGGATAAATGATTGTACTTTTGTTGTGCAAAGTGACTTGTACCGTCGTAGATTGCCTTTGTTTTTACTGGAACCAACAACTAAAAAACGAGAATTGAATTTTTTGAACATCGATTGAGGGATGTTTTGGTTGATGTTTGTCCATGGTTGAGTTCGTTTAGGTGTGGATTAACTACCTGTAGTGGCATGGGCATCACTGTGAAAGTCGGATTTTGTAAAAATAGCATTCGGTTCTTAGTGGCTAATTTTGTTTGGGATGCTATTTTGGTTGATGTTGGTCCATGGTTGAGATTGTCTACGTGTAGATTAACTACCTATAGTGTTGCGCAATCATGGGCATCATCGTGGAGGTTGGATTTTGCATAAATTCTGTTCAATTCTTGGCAGTTGATTTTAGCTGAAATCTCTTGCAGTTTGGATCAATTGTTGCTGGTGATTTACTTTGTTGTTTAGGTCGTTGGTATTTGCTTTGGTCATTGGTGGGTTGCTTGTTTTCAGTTTGCAAATGATGGTTATGATGGTGCTATAGTGGTGGTTGTGGTGGAGTTTTGGTGGTGAAGGTGGTTGTTGGTGGTTTTTCTGTTTCGATGCGTTGTAGTGGTGATCGATGCATAATATGGCAATATCTATTATTTAATTAAATTAATATTCTAATAAATTAAATAATAGAATATGTAGATTTAAGTTTTGGTGATTTGTTAATCACAAGAAGTTGTGATTGTGAGATACAAATTACATATGATAGAATCTTAAATCGTCTATGGTCGTATATATTGACGAGATACGAATATCGTTACTATAGATAAACCATCACGTATGACATTTTTTACTTGTGAAGTAAGTAGCTGATCTCACAAGCTAAAGTGTGGTGACACTTGAATGAACACGTGGATGTTTTACTATATATAGAACAAAACATTGAAGACCCCCTGAGAGATTCCACATAAATAACTATCTTAGATCATGTTTGCAGGTCACAAGTCACATGTGGTGGTGATATGTGATATGTCACATATACCAGGTCATAGGTTATTGTGCATAGGTCACAGAAAATGCCCATAAGCAACAAATCAAACTAAATTGGCCACGGATCATATTTGCAGGTCACAGGCCCCAATCAACAGGCACATATCAAAATTAACTGGTTGCAGACCATATGTCACATGTCTTTGTGCACTGATAATAGGTCACATATTCAAGTTCGTGGGTTAGTTTATATGTTACAGGTAATATTGCATGGGTAAGATTAATGTCAATGAGTCACAGATCTAAGAAACTTGGTCACAATTCATTGGAACAATATCATATGTAATAGTTACAGGTTACATGTCACATGTTAAAGTGCATAGGTCACATACCATTGATTTCTCCGGGCTCAATTATCTGAATTGGCCATAAATTCAATTAACCAGATTTCAGTGGTAAGAATTGAAGTTATTTGCTCTGATGAGTACTCTATAAATTACACCAAAGGTTGTTTTTCAATTCCGATTTTTAAAAACAGATTTAAATTACACCAGTGTTGCTCAGTTGCCCCTGAAGAAGATAATAAGTCATCGACGATGCTCAGTCGATATTCTTTAATGGCCGCTATGTTTTTTCCTCTCTCTCTATTATCTGAGTCAGCGATGCTCAGTCATCGTTGAGTGGTGATCAGTTCGCATTTAAAGAAAAGCGTTCAACGCCGATGATCTCTGTAGATTCTATCTTTCCTTCAACGAAATCATTTGGATGCAGGTGACTGTGAGAGTAGATGCCGATGGGTGGATGCCGCGACAGTAAGAGAAGATGACGACGAACGGATGCCGGTGACGGTGGCCTAGATTCAAAAGAGATTGAAATTATTTTATATATATTTTTATTTAATTAATAGAATTTAATTACCACCCGAGTTTTAAAAATGTAAACTTGTTCTCTTAAAATTGGATTGGGCTAAACTTAAGGCTCGAGATATGAATTTTTCCCTTATACTAATATTCACACATTTTGGGGTAATGTAAATACTAAATGCTACCTCTCTCAACTTCTAACCGTTTAATTTGGTGGTCGAACTATGTTGAAATAGTGAGGGATTCTAGTCATTAGCATTTATTGAAATCTTTCAAGGTGGGTATGGTTTAGTTCAATCGGATTATGATGAGGTCGAATTGAATCATATATCGAAATTGACAGGTTTTAGTTCAATGATATTTGGTTCTTTTTATGCTTTAGAAAAATATTGTAAATATAAATTATTATACATGATTTATTGTTTCATGTTGGTGCCCGATCTCAAGGGCTACCACGGACCCACCTTTAAAGTGATTAAAGAAGTTTAATTATGAAATTTGCAACATCAACGTGAGATCAGACCATAAGACCCATCTAATGAGAATAGAAAAGTCGCCGCTATATAAAAGCACCATCATAAATAAAATGAAGAAATGTCCCTAGTAACGTCAACACCTTCATGGCAGCCAGTCAAAGACAGACTTGTGTCACCATTGTAATTAGCACCATCATGTTCACCGATCAGGAGGAAACAATGATTGTCTAGACTATAGGTATTGATGAGTAGACAACAAGCCATGGCCAGGACATCACGATTGTCAGACTTGATAAAACTCCTCAATCAATCAAATCTCTTCAAATAGAACAGTGATAGACGAATTTAGGTTGTACACCGATACTTGACAAGATAGAGGATTAAAAGCACCTATTGAAAGAACTATATAAATTAATGGCCATGGTCTCCTACGAAAGTCCAAACTTTGCATTTCTTCTGTAACACATCAATAAACACTTCCTAATGAAAATTACTCTCTCTCCATTATATTCTAACAATTAAATACCGTTATCTTGCAAAAGTTCTCTTAAATTGATCTATAATTACCGTGCCAATTTTAATCAAAATTTCACTTTCATGCTTTTCGTTCCACCCAAAAAAAAAAACTGTTGATTTTGAGTATATATGAATTCAAGTAAATTCACAAAAGTTAATTTAGTGGTGGATCTCATTGGGAGATTATAAAAAGTAACGTTTGAGTCAAATTAAAATTATTTCAGTAGCAAGAATCGAGAATGAAACAGTATCACTCGATTTTCGATATTTAAGAATTAAAACCAATTAAATTTTAATTTAAATCCAATCGAATTGAATAGTTAAGTTCAAGTTCAATTGAATTAGGGTGTTTATAGATGATCATTTGCTAGTGGATCAAATTATTCACGAAATAACTTGTTATTATTGACATAGAAGTAGTGAGCAAAACCATTGAAGTAGATCGTACTGTTCAAGGCACTCAAAAGGATAAATGCCACTTAAATGAGTTTTTTTTTCCTTTTAAGCTTTAATGAAATAACAAAAATGGGGTATTATGAGAAGAATCCCAAACATAATGGTCCAAATCAGCACACTTTGGTGCAATTCCATATATATTTTCCTAGCACTATGATTGAGTACCCTCTTTCTTATGGAAAATGAACAAAAGTGCCAATTCCACTCTAAGTGGACAAAATTATTCTTGAACTAACACGATATAATTGAACTTTTAACTAATAATATAAAGAAAATCGTACTGATTATATGTTTAAATGGTCACGTAATGAATCTTATATACCCCAATAATCTACCTGAATGCAAGTTAATAAGCCCGACAATCTCGACCCACATCATGCCATATCCATAGATATAGACCGAGTTGTTTTGAATCATGTGGTCGCTAAACTTACTTTAGAATGAACGATGATGCTTCCTTGAAGTTTCATAAGTCAACTTTTCTCACCTTTTTTTTCTTCCGTAGACCATTTAGGTCTTATCTACATAATTAAAACCTTTTTGTAGTCTTTCGTGTTCCATGGTGCAAAGTGCAAAATATGTCTCAATCTAATCTACGTATAAAACTCAATAAAACTTCTCCTCTCTCTGAGACATGTACTCCATATTTAAATCCAGCTTGAGCTTGTTCCTCTTCTGATTAAGTGTTATTTTGCATGATTTTGAGCGCGAGTAACAAGTGAAGAATCCTCTATTCGACTCTATCTATCCCACTTCAGTTGAGGTTTCGATTTTCCTTGAAATAGTCATGGAGTTCTTCAAAGACGCCAAGGCTGTTAGCCTCAGAAGCCACTTGAACAAATACCTAGTAGCAGACGACGATCAAGTATCCACCCGGCAGAGTAGAAAAGGTTCAGCACGAAAAGCTCGGTGGCTAGTCGAGCTAGTAGACAGCAATCCTCACGTCATCCGCCTCAAGAGCTGTCATGGCCGGTACCTCACCGCCTCGGATGAGGCTTTTCTGTTAGGCATGACAGGTCAAAAAGTTCTCCAAACCTTGCCTGAAAACATCAAGGACCTGAAAATTGAGTGGCAGCCTATAAGAGATGGGTTTCAAGTGAGGCTAAAGGCCTTTGGCGGCACGTATTTACGTGCCAACGGAGGAATGCCGCCATGGCGGAGTTCGATTACACATGATTGTCCTCACACATTTTCTACACAAAATTGGATTTTATGGGATGTAGAGGCCATTCAAATTCCAGAAAATGAGTCTTTGACCGATTATTTATCGATGGTTTCGAGTTTATCATCAGTNATTTACGTGCCAACGGAGGAATGCCCCCATGGCGGAGTTCGATTACACATGATTGTCCTCACACATTTTCTACACAAAATTGGATTTTATGGGATATAGAGGCCATTCAAATTCCAGAAAATGAGTCTTTGACCGATTATTTATCGATGGTTTCGAGTTTATCATCGGTTTCTGATGAACTGTCGGGCTTGGAGATCGGGTCACCAGAATCGATATACTCCGGTTATTCTCCTTCCCCCAGATTACACTCATGTCATTCTCCGTCTCCCAAATTGTCTATGAAAAAGGTACGTTTGTTCTCTAATATTATTAAAACTACGCCTTTTGCCCAAGACAAATTTCAATACGATGCTTCTTAATTTGTGTTGTCTATATATTTGGTAAAGCATGGTTGTTTCACACCATAAGGTAAGAGATGGCACTCTCATCCGAATGAAGAATTTAAATTTTGTCAATTTTAATGGTCCCACCAAAAAGGGTTTTCAATGGTATTTTGAAGAATAATACTAGAAAAAAGGAAAATTCAAGTTTGGACTTTAGTTCAGGTGCAACGCGTTACATAATTTTCATCTTGGTATATTCACCCAAGGTAGACCAAGAAAAAGTTGTTGGAAAAATCTTGATTCCATGGTCGGCATCCAAAGCTGACTAGATTAGCTTCCAGATTAGAATGCTCAAAGAATAGTCTATTTTGGTGTTCCAATCATCTATACTCTTTAGGGTCCTAGTCTGTTAATTCGTGTTCCAATGGCACAAAATCAAATTATGAGTTATGTTATTTTGCCAGAAAATGTTGCCCACCTAGTTGGTAAATGCAGTGTTGGCAGGGCATGATCGGACGTAAAAACTGATTGTTTTTTAAAATGTCCAACGATAGAATGTCACGTGACATTCTGTCAAGGAAGCTGGCAAAATTTTGTGGCAATGTAGCAAAATTCTCAAAACTATTTTTCACAAATTTCCACCAGTGATTCTTTGCCTTTTCGAGTTTGAAATTGCCTCGTTTTATTCATCATGATCAATAGGAAAATGTAGTGATAAGTCCAGAAACCAAGTCTTACATTAATGTCATGGAATGTAAGATAATTAAAATATACGATAATTCTATAATGATGAATGCGTTAGAATATGATAGATAATGACATTAGACAAAATTAGTGATATGAGACAACAATTATAGTCGATATGATTCATTTATCATTTTAGAATTCTCATCCAACTCTATCCATACTCTCAAATGAATAACTACATATAGCAACAGTAGCCCTTTTAATGTCATCTTACTGGATTTCATTTTGTTTCTTCGTTGTTCTTTTGTACTGTCATTTGAATGAAGACACTAATCAACTCGACTTCCACAAATTTCCGCCACTGACTATTTGCCTTTCCGAGTATGAATTTGTCTCTTATCGGTCATGGTCGATGAGGAAATGTAGTTTCAAGTCCACAAATGATGTTCGCATTTAGACATTGAACTGTGGCATATGTGAACAAGTGACATCGAGTAATATATATACGAACATATCCTTGTAGTAATCAAATTTTGTCCAATCCAACCTAAACCACTCCAGAAACCCAACACTATTTCAGCTAATTCCTTCACTTTTCTGTCTGAAAATCTTTCAATATTACAGAGCAATATGAGTATAACAACAAGAACAACAGCAATGGATCTGTTCCAAAACGCCAAGGCAGTGAGACTCAAAAGCGTCCATGGCAAGTATTTAACAGCAGAAGAAGATGAAGGATCAGTGACTCAACATCGGACTGGTTCATCCAAGAATGCAAAATGGACAGTAGAATTTGTCGTAAATTCCGACAACATAATCCGCCTGAAAAGCTGTAACAATAAGTACTTGACAGCATCAAACAAGCCATTTTTGCTGGGTATGACGGGCCAAAAAGTGCTACAAACGCTGCCAGGGAGGCTTGATTCTTCGGTCGAATGGGAACCCATTCGAGAGGGTAATTCTGTGAAGCTCAAGACGAGGTACTGTTAACCCGTCTAGTCTAAAAGTTTAAGATATTAGGTAGACGATACCTGTAATAGTTAAACAGCCGTGCTACAATGCTAGAATTATTTCCCCACTTCGTTGACCGAATGTCATGGGGTATTCCATCGTTCGACTGTTTAAAAAACAATTAGTTTTTGCACCCAAGCAGCTGCCAACACTGCATCTGTCACTTAGGTGGACAAAAAATTCTGTTAAAATGGTTTATTCCTTGGTTAAAATCTTGTCTCCAACAGATACGGACACTTTTTGCGGGCAAATGGCGGGTTGCCGCCGTGGAGAAACTCGGTTACTCATGATATCCCTCATCGGACTGCGACCCAAGATTGGGTTTTGTGGGATGTGCAAGTGGTGGAAAGCTTGGTTATGTCGCCGGCGTCGGCGGCGGCTCCAGCTTTGATTGATGACTCGGATTCTTTTGCTTCGGATTCTAGTTCACCGTCGACCCCTTCCTTAAATTCTGCTAGCTTTCCTGGACCAAAGGTACCTATTTAATCTTGTTTGAGACTGTCTTCAATTGGAATCGAATAAAATTAATCTAAAATAGTTATTCAGAGGTTGGAATTGGGACTATAGAAATAAAAGATAAAAATAAATTTAAGGGTTAGTTCTAGTCACTGTGGTTCTAATAAATTTTCAATCCATTAAGATGTTTCGAAAACAATCATTTCGGATAATATTATTTCATTTCTTTTATACTCTGATTCAAGTTCCATTATTAGCTTCAGTTTTCTTAGTGTAGTGATGGATTCTGACTATTTGTTGGGTGGGTTCCTTTGAAGTCGAATGATTCTTTGGTTAGTTCACAAACGAAGGGGAGCGATGGCAGATTGATTTACTTTCGTATAGCCAATGAATATGAGGAAATTGACGAGGAGTTTGAGGAGCTTTGTACTACATTTAAGGGAAATGGAGTTCAAGAACTGAAGAAGAGGTTAGAGGAGGAATTGGGAGTCAATGATATTACTGTATGTACACGAAGTCCATTGAATGGGAAGCTTTATCCTCTTCGTTTACAGCTTCCTCCCAATAATGCAACTATGCACATCATTGTGGTTCCGACCTCTTCACAAGGTAATCCTTTTCTTTTACTATACATCTTTTCATATGCAATACAATGTATTGGTGATTCTGAATTTGAGATTATCTTGATTGATGATGAACACGTCTAATTCCAGTATGCCAGTGGCAGAAACCGAGACTCTAATCACGAGCTAGTTCTTTAACCCTTGCATATTTGGCACTTCATGTGTCCTTCTTCACAAGTGTAGTGAATAAAATGAAACTTTTAGTTCGAAATTTTTTATATCCTCTAGGTATCATGCCATGGCTTAACCAGTGGAAGAGTTTTTCAGTGAACAATATTAATTTGCTAATTAGTTGGAGGAGAATCAATCCAGCGTAGAACTACACGAATATTCGTGTCTTGTTTTAAGCTATTTCTATTGAGAGTTACATGGAGTTGATCTGTGTTCCCAGTAAGGATTAAGTCCTAATCTGTCTTCCTGGTTATGATCAAAGCCCTAATACCTATTTAGAATTCACAAGAGCAATAATCAGAAAATAAGCAGAACACCCAATATAAATATGAATGGAAGAGTTCAAGATTTTCTGCTAAAATCCTTACGTAGTAGGAATATTAGGTCGATTTGTGGTTGAGGGATACAATTAGCGTCCACACAGTCCAACAATGCCAAGTAAATTTCTAGAAATTTATTTCGTTACTTTATTTGTTCATTTTAAGTTCATCTTTTTGCTTTCTTTCCACTTTATTCGAGTGTATGAGCGAAATGCATCCTATATCTTTCTACATTCCTATGATTTAGTTCTTTAATCGAACTATGTCTGTCAGTGTGATTAGACTTCTATAATTTCCATTTTGTTGAATACCGTTGTTACAGGTTGCACTGTATCTGTTAGTGATGATCGATTTGACAATGTACCTATCTTCATTTAATTTTTATAGATCTTTTATGTATTCTTTCCTTCTTTTTTGGGTGTATCAGCATCTGGAGATTTGATGGCATCAGGAATGCCATTGTAGAAGGAACTCAGAAGTGCACAGCATGAGTTCAGCCTTCCCTGGTGCTCGCTAGATCTCGAGTTAGCTCTTGGTGCCTTTGCACCTAGATGATTGTTGAACTCATGAAGATTTGTAAATATATTCTATACGAACTACAATAGTGCCTTTTTAGCTTCTTAAACTTTCTTTCTTTCTTTCTTCTTCTTTTTGATCGCTCTAAAATACATTCTTAGTGTATATATATATAATAATAATAAAAAAAAAAA
The DNA here is from genome assembly GCA_903798365.1 of Fraxinus sp. 1973-6204. Taxonomy (NCBI): domain Eukaryota; kingdom Viridiplantae; phylum Streptophyta; class Magnoliopsida; order Lamiales; family Oleaceae; genus Fraxinus; species Fraxinus sp. 1973-6204. Next base: position 9,604 of record CAIGRR010171584.1, read on the forward strand.
AAAAAATGTGGGTTCCCTTTAACCCAACAGAGATTCATATTGAATTTTCTGTGAAGATCAATAAGATTTTTTGGGTTCAAATAGAACTTACAATATCTCCATATATTTGCTCATCAATGAAAGAAACAATCAGTGTTGGGTTTAAATCAAACTTAATAGATTAAATTGAGGGATCAATGATGTACAATTTGTTATGATTTATGAACCAACCCGATATCAAGAACGTTTTGATATCACTAATTGAGAAATCGGCCAAATAATTAAAGACGAAAAATATGGACAATATGAAATTTAATAGATCACACAATAATAAAAAAAAATCGTGGAAGAGAAAAAATTATTATACCAAGAAACAAATAATTGTTTTACATTTTGATCATCTCAATCTAATCAAAACAATCATATCTTGTTTCTAATATATACAACAATGATCTAATTGTTATAATTTCTCTTGAGTCTTACATTTTCACCTTTTTAAGTGTCTATACCTTGTGGAGTATTTATAAAAGCTAAATTTCGAAGTTGTGTATAAGGTAGAGTCCAAAATCGCGTCAGAAACCAAAATAGAACAGGATTCTTCCCGTACAAGTAGCGCAAGGCGCTAACGCTGGGCATTCTATTTGTTTTTCTTCTCCTGGCGCCTAGGCACAACAACCTGGCGCTCCGGCTCTGTCCCAAGTGCTTCAAAACACTAATTCATCCATTCCAAAAGTCCTTAATTCAATCAAACTCCCAAAACATGATGAAATTTGATTCATAATCAACCCGGACTTCTAAACCAAGATTAAACAAGCTTCCTTCATGCAACAAACTTCTAAATCACTTCGAATTTTTGTCACAAAACCTAACAAACTCCACCTTGACACAGATTCCATAGCAAGGAATTAAATCTCCATTCTTCAAGTCATTCTCCAACTCTTCCATCATGTCCCAACCGGACACCACATGCCCTTTCCGAGCATACTCAACAACATTGAACTTAATCCAAACTCTGCATACCAGCAGAACTACCTTGC
>CAIGRR010171628.1:0-16240 GCA_903798365.1 Fraxinus sp. 1973-6204
AGAAGAAGAGAATACTCAATTCCAAAACACAAACAAGGCACAAAGCAACGGTAAAGAGAGGAATATAGAGGTCGACTTCTTCAAGGCACAAATATACGGCTTTAATTGATTTCTCATGACCTAGCAACACAAATGGGTAAGTATATGTAGGAATAGAAAATGGCTTTTAGGTTAAGTTAGGGATTAGGCCCAATAACACAAAGTAGCGGGCTATCAACCGTAAGAGCCGTTCTAATTCGGGTTGGGCCATGAGCAACTCTAATTTAATTAGGTTACTTCGAATAGCCCAAGTGGGTTANCCAATAACACAAAGTAGCGGGCTATCAACCGTAAGAGCCGTTCTAATTCGGGTTGGGCCATGAGCAACTCTAATTTAATTAGGTTACTTCGAATAGCCCAAGTGGGTTATGTGGATGGTTCCAGTAATTGTTACAATCAGTCAATTGGCCGATACCGACTGAATAAAACAACCGAGACTTTCATCATCGTCCAGGGAGGTCGTTTGACAACAAATTGCCTAACATGAACTTACTTTTGGAGAAGACTTTGATCTCTTGAAATTTTTGGGACATAGACTTAGATAATTTCTTCTCTTTTTCCTCATTTCCTTTTTTGGATTTGGATTATCATTCGTAACTTTGAATTTTCTCCTCATCTTTTCTCCTTGAACTTGTGTATATTTTATTTGTCTTTTGACCTTATCATTTTTCGAGATGTCTCATCACTCGAGATTTTTATTTATCGCTCTGCCGATGCTATCTTCGAGCACAGCTATTAGACTTCACCATTCAAGGTCAGCTTATAAGTCTCCAATAGTTTGAGATAGTCATCTGTGGGATGTTAATTCCCTACTAGCAATATATAAGTTTTTGGCTTCGCGAGATCCTTATTCCTTGCCCTTTACCATCATCGAGCTAGCTATAAGTCCTCATCATTTCTAAGCCTGCTTATAAGTCTCTTATAGTTTGAGAAAGCCATCTGCTAGATATTTATTCCCCTTTCTATGAGATGCCTCGCCATGCTAAATTTTTGTTATTGGTTTCATGATATACTTATTTTTCGCTCCTTACTATCATTGAGCCAGCTATAAGTCCTCATCATTTCGAGGTCAGCTTATAAGTATTCGATAGTTTGAGAAAGCCATTCACTAGATATTTATTCCTCGCTTTGCGAGATACCTCCCCATACGAGATGTTTGTTCTTAGCTTCTTGAGATGTATATTCCTTGTCCCTCACTATCGTCGAGCATGGATATAAGACTTCGTCCTGATGCCAGCTTATAAGTCTCCGATAGTTCAAGATAGTCATTCACGAGATGTTGATTTCTCGCCTCGCGAGATGTTTTTTTTTTCCCGTTTCACCATATATATTTTTCGGCTTTATAAAATGCTTATTTTTTGCCCATCAATATTGTCGAGCCAGCTATAAGTCCTCATCATTCCAAGTCGCTATAAGTCATCATCATTTCAAGACAATCCATTGGCTCGATATTTATTTTTCTGTCTTTGAGATGCCCTACATAAATGAACCATCCACCATGCAGAAAGCCCTTAGCGTGGATGAATCATCCACCATGCAAGAATGTTATTTACCACTTCGTAAGGAAAGGAGTGGGCCTACCTTTATATCTTTGAAGACGAAGCCTTCCATGGATGAACCATCCACTATGCAAGGATGTCATTTGTCGTTTTGGCCGGAGAGGTATGAAACATCCCAATGGGAGCCCACCTCAAAATCTACAAAACTGACCTATATTCAGAGTCCACCTCTGCATCAGCTTCACCACTACTGTTTCTATTTAGAGTATCACCTCTACCTCAATATCAGTACAACTATTTATATTTAGTTCAGAGTCTACCTCTGCATCAATACCATTATCAATACAACTGTTTGAATTCATTTCAGAGTATGCCTTTGTATCAGTATCAGTACAGTTGTTCATATTCAGTTTAGAGTCTGCCTCTTCATCAGTATTAATACGGCTATTTATATTCAGTTCAAAGTCATCAATATCAATATAGTTGTTTGTATTCAATTTAAAGTCTGATCTGCATCAGTATCTATACAATTGTTTATATTCAATTTAGAGTCTACATCTTATCAATATCAGTACAACTACTCGGTCACAAGAGAAGAATAGTTTAAAAATGAATTTAATGTATTTTGAAAGTGACCTTGTTATATATCAATCACAAAGACACGATTTCTTTTAGACTAATATTTCAGTTTTTTTGTTAAAGGATTGTGACCACATGTTACTAATATAGTTGTGTTTATGACATATTGGATGTGTTTTCTATATTGTTTGTGACTAGATATCTGTTAACAATGATTGTTGTAGTTAGGTATGTGTGTATTGGTATTATTTTGACCAAGTATATGTTAATCGTAACTGTCTGTGATCAGATATATGTTAACTATGATTGTTTGTGACCAAGCACATGTTATGATGAATATGTATATCACGAGTTTTTAAAAGGAGTCTGTTTGTGACCATATCATAAATTTTTAACATAAGTCTATATTTCATAAAATTTCTACATGAATATGACCTATTAGATGTGTTTTCTGTGTTGTTTGTAACGTGACCTGTGACATTAATAAATTGTAACATTAACATTTTTTATGGATGTTACCCTTAGTTTGTGTAATATTTACATGTTATGTGAAATATTTTACTTGCATATGATAAATTTTGTTTTTGACATGTGAGATATATATTTACGTGTATGTAACCTATATATTTATGTGATCGTGACCTATTACTGATGTAGAATGTGACTGTGACACATATATATTTACATGTATGTAATCTATATATTTATATGATTATGACATGTTACTAATGCAGAATGTGAGATATGACATATTACCTATGACCAATCACATATGACCTAAGACCAGTGATCAAGAACATACAACTAGATATATGCTAGTTGTGACATGTCATCAATGTAGTGAGACCTGTGATATGTGACATGTGACAGTGAACAATAAATGTAAACTGTTACCTATGTCATGGGTGTTGAGAATTATAAACCCTAATTCTTCCCACAAAGAGCAATTAATTTGAAGAAAGAAAATAAACAATCAAGAACACACAAGATTTATAGAAGTTCGCTTCAATATGAGACTATGTTCTCTCTCATTACTGCAATAATTCATTATGATTATGATGAAAGAAGGTGTACAAGAGAAAATATCAATCATATCTTCTGTAACCTCTCTTTCGCTCTAGTTTATAAGATAAACTACGGCAAAATCAAATTTTATAAGAAGTAAAATCCCTTCATAAAATTTTATAAGAATGTAAATTCCTAAATAGTGGGACGGGGCTGCCTGCCCCCTTCCAAGCACCACGGCAATCTCACTGCAAAGGTCTATCCGCGATCAGCTCCACTAAGTAATAATAATTTGGGCTCAACAATAATTATGCTCCACAACTTAACATTGATAACAGTGATCTAGGAACTATAATGAGATATATATCTAGTTAACTAGTTGTCATCAATGTAGAATCCGAACTGTGACCTGTAACATATGATTGTGACCTGGGACCTGGGAGTAGTGATTTGAAAACTGTAACCAGATATATATCGAGTTCTGACATGTCATCAATGAAGAATGTGACCTATGACATGTAAGATATGACCTGTTATCAATTACATATGACCCGTGACTTGTGTCTTATGAGCAGTAATTAGGAAAGTGTAACTAATGACCTGTGATCAAATACATGTAACTTTTAACATGCTGCTTAGAGTAGCGATCTATATGACCTGTAACCAGATATATGTCTAATTGTGACCTGTCACCAATTACGTGTGATCTGTGAAATGCAACATATGAAATGTGACCAACTTACATGTTACATGTGACCTTTGTTCAATGACCTGTGACGGAAAACATTTTCCTTGGCCTACTTAAATGATAGAAACAAATCTCATATGACCTGCTTAAATGACAAGAATCTCATACGTCCAAAATCTCACCAACAACATGAACAAAGTAAATCAATTTTATTAATCAAAACAAAACAAATCGATATTTATACACATGGAATATTTCGTCCACAAAGTACATTAACTATTTATTTGTCAAGCTAATAAATTTTGGAAAAAGAAAAATGAATATATCAATCATTCAATTCCCTTATTTTCCTTCATTTTGTGGCTTGCCCGATTATCCAATGTTTAAACAGGAAGGAAGCTATGTCCATCCTAGCTCTACTGATATCAAATGACATCACCATGTTTGCAATGTCATTGTGGAATAAGTATTCCGTGTACTTCATGACCGAAGAAAGTTACAAAACAATATATTAGGAATGAAAAGAACATAAATCCTATGTTTGTAATTGACAAATCGAGTCACAAACTTACCAATTTTGCTAATGAGGAATGTCACCAACAACGTTTGTCTTCAACTCTATTAGATCATCATAACGATAAAGTTACAATTCTGAATCAACACAAATATCACACACTTGAGCCAACAAGAAAACTATATGAGCTTATTACAGATCTTAAAAGATAAAAGATAGGGATAAGGATGTGGTGAATATGAAATTGAAATTCTAAATTATGTACATTCATTTGTTTAGTCAAACATCAAAGAACTTTCTAAAGTTAAACATAAAAAAACCTGGTGTTCCATAAGTCTAACACCAGCCGACCTATTCACCACTTCATTAAAAAAATCCCTTTCTATTTTCCTCTTTAAACCACAAATCAAACAAGACGAAAACTTGTGATTCTTAATATCATTGGGTACTTCTACCTTGATGGGAGATCCAGAAATCAACCCTACAATTATTACTATTGAATCGGTCTACTTAAAGAAGACTGCAAAATGCACATATGTAAGTGAATGAAAGCATAGTGAATATAGGAGTTTTAGAAGAAGCTACAATTTTTCATAAATCAAAATTAAATATATTAAAAATACATCTTACCCATCAACTGTGACCAGTGGCCGACCCAGCACCTGGCCGGGGACGGCCGAACGTACTGGGCTCCGTTGGAAGAATTTTTGGGAAGAAGATGGTGGGCGGCGCAACTGGTTCGTCTTCTCCGGCTTCTTTCTTTTCTGGCTTTCTACTGCTGGGATGGGTTCTTTCCTTTTTCTTTTGGTTATAATATTGGGATGGGCCATTTGTTATAAACTTGTTTTTGTTTATATATCCCATCCCAACAGGCAGCAAATGAACTTGGTCTCTTGTTTTATTTCGTGAAGCTTCAGCTTGATTCAAGACGCCGCCTCTGGCCTCCCACCATCTCACGCCTCACCGTCACGCCTGCCATTGCTGCCGCCTACCGAGTTTTGCCATAGCCCATTCTCCACCACCACCGACAGCGTTGCGATCGATCGGATGCCTTCTCCGACTCGTCTGAGGCCTGTGACCCGTGAGTTTTCTCATTTCTTTTTCTTTATGTTTTCTTTATTTTTTGTTTTTGGTGTTACTATCTGTTTATGAGTTATGAAATCGTGGTTTATAATAGTTTTCAGTTTGTTTCAAATATGATTTATGAATTGAAATTGGGGGAATTTGATTTGGAATTGGGGGAAATTGGAATTGGAATTGGAATTGGAATTAGGGTTTAGGGTTTGGAATTTGATTTGGAATTGGGAGAAAATAAAATTAGATTTGGAATTGGAATTAGGGTTTAGGGATTTAGGGTCAATGTTGACTGGTCAACGTCCGCCCAAGCTGAGTTTCGATGTTGGGTCCGCCACTGACTGTGACTTCCGTAAAATAGGTTAAAAACCAACAAAATCAACATTGAATTGAATTACCTTTTTTGAATTTGATTTTCCTTCGGATAGAGAACTTTTTGATTCTTTTAATGGGAATTCTTAGTGGATTTTAGGTCTTTTTCTATTATATATATCTTGCCTTTTACCTGCCTTGTCTTCCTTCTTCGATCGATCAATACTCCTTATTCAGACCATATTGATGAGGATTTGTGTGTATCCGTAGACTCTTATATTGGGAGAAAATAAATTGTGGACTATATAAGCGAGATAATTCCATTTAGGAAGGGAGATTATCGATGACGACGTGGGTATGATTTCAGTCTACTTCGACGAATGTGACAGAGGCGGTCATAGTTACGACTGAAGAGAGCATGGTAGACGAATTGTTACACCTGAAGAGGGAATCGTAGATATTTTTTTATAACCGTGGATGTTCAGGCCAGCTTGATCGCACCTCGACTAATCCCACGGGGCTATGAAGTTTACGATTGGGTACTCATCTTAGTGGTCCTCAGAGGACTCGAACTGGTGACCATTGGGGAGCAAACTCAAGGTCTGACCAAAGACTTAGATTAATTGTTCTACATAAATTTATCTCATATGTTATTGATATTATCATTCACATTTAAAGTTCTCCAAATTTGGATTTCGATCCAGAACTCTTGATATTGAGATTTAAAAATAAGTCAAAGAATATGAAAATAACCTTCACTTTATCAGAATTTAGAAAGTTAATATTTAAGATCTGAAATTGAATTTGAAATCATGTTGAAAGAGGCAGAGATGGCGCTGAATCTAGGTAGTTCAATATTGGTGATGGGTTTTAGTGGTGGTAGATGGGTAAGATGGCATTAGTTGTAGTGCATGGTGGTGAGTAGATCTAATTTGAGTTTGGAAGAGGGTAGTGGTAGTCCATAGTAGAGATTGTGAATGATGGTGGCGGTATGTCACGAGACTAGTTTTCTTACACTAGAACAACTAGAAACCGTGCGGCCTTAACATGCACTATTCCCGTCCCTCACGAGAAAATGTTGAGTCAGCCTTTCAACATACCCGAATAATTCAACCAACTTGGCTAAATTACTACAATTTTGAGTAGATGATTTGAAGTAAGGAAAATATGGAAACAAGTAATGTTGGGGAAAATTCTCTCTTTATAACAACAACTTTAATCCGATGAATCTCATGAATTAATTTACAAAGGAGACTACATCTTTATTTATAGGAAAAATCCTGGCAAGTGTCATAAAATCAATGGCCAAGATCAATCTCCATCCAAGGGTTTTCATTGGATGCAAGTTGTCATAAGCCTCCTAAGACCATAAGGAAGAAAGTTGGAATTTACTTCATTACAAGTTGCGTGTTTCTACAATTCCTACATACAAGTAGACATGTCCCTTTCATAGTGGCTAAATTGCCTTTGCTTCATCCTTGACATTTTCTTTTGCAAGATGCATAAGTGGACAACTTGAACAAGATGTCTCAAAATATCTTGCTTACAGCCCATGGTATTTCTCCCTAGAAAACCACTTTGTTGTGCTAGAAAAACTGTCCATGTCATGCTCATATCAGCCCATGTTATGCAGCCTGTAGTCCATGTGCTACGGTGCTACCTGTGTCTTACCATGACTACAGTCTGTGTCCTGCCATGTCCTGGCTGCGTCCTGGGTGCTGCCTGCAATTTGCCTACGATGTCTGCCTGTGTTGAAGCTGTATCGCCATGCCTGCCTGCACACCCTAATTTCCTAGACCCGACCTGGACATGACGTTGCCACCATAGACATCAGTCATCTCCCCACCAAATTAGGTAACTCCCTCATCACCATGTACATCTGAAACTTAGACCGAATTAACCATAGGTCTACTTCATTTTCCCACTTAGTGCAATGACATTTATGTGTCATGCTAGATCTCAAGTCATTACCTTACGATCCGTCACACTCTCCCACACCTAATCAACTAACGTCCTCGTCGCGTAACATGCTCGGCACTTCTTCATGCAACTCACGCCTTGCCTTGTCCTCCCCATCAATGGGTTTGAGTGTTCCTTCTACTTGCGGCACCATCCCTTTGATGGATGGGTGTCCACAGTGCCCCATGCACCTCTTACATTCCACGTTCGACACCAACTTTTATCCCTAGCACCACTGCTTTGGTTCCTCGGATGGACGACTTCTCCGGTTGTAGCATCCCCACGCTTGTCGAATACTTGAACATCAATGCTCCTGTTTTTGGAATCCTTTAACAATGATTCATTAATTTTCTCCTTCGGTAGTTTCCTCAGTAACTCCGCGGGGATCACGTCTTTATCATCCTCAAAGACTTGAGTTAACTTCATCCCCGATAATTGCTTTGTTTCCGTCTCTTTGAAAATGGCTTTGGCACTCGTAGCGTTAAGCAATTGAAATGAATTCATTCGAACTTTTTCCTCATCTTTGCTATCTATGACATTCGATTTGCTCCCCGAGATGGATTCCAATAATCCCCGCTTAGGACAATCCCTCATGAGATGTGGTCCTTGACAAACAAAGCAACTACGATGAGTAAAGTTACTTCTCTTCTTGTCGTTATACTCCTTTCGTCAAGAAGCTTGTTTGTTGCCACCGTGCGTGTAATCATCCTTGGGATTTGGCCTCCAATCCGACTTACCCCATTGCAAGGCCTTCCTGGAGTCTTCACCATATTCACCAAAATTCCCTTTAGCGGGGTTGATGGTCTTAGCTTTCGAGTCGACATTTTCCTCAAACTCTGTAAAGGATTTCGGCCATCCTGATTCCTTGTCTACGATTTTGACTCCGCGATGTTGTAACTTATGTCGCACCCAACTAGCACATCTATCTAGGAAACAAAATAGTAGGTCCTCATCTGGTATGCTTGGTATTTGAAGCATAAGAGTAGTGAACTCTTTGACATAGTCACGAATTGTTCCCATATGTTTCAACATCCTCAACTTCTTGCGAGCCTCATAGACGACATTCTCTGGGTAAAATTATCTTTTCAACTCCCTTTTGAACTCGTCCCATGTGTCAATCTTGCAAGCTCTCCTAGCCATTTCACCATGCTTACGACGCTACCACAATGTTGCAACATCCGAGAAGTACATTGAAGCGGTCCGCACCTTCACAGACTCATCCACAAGATTAACACCCTCAAAGTAGACTTCCATTTTCCATAGGAAGTTTTCTACCTCCTTGGCATCCCGTCGCCCATCATAATTTTTAGGCTTCGGGTACTCGATCCTCAGAGCAACCATACTAGTAGCAGCACCTCCGCTTGTACTAGCGGTATCTTTGCTCATTCTTTTCATCATCCTGGTCAATTGATTTACTTGGCCTTGTATGGCGGAGACGACATCTAAGACTTTGGCTTCGAGTTTACCAAAACCTTTAGTCATTTCGTCTTGTCCAGCCACCAAAGCTCGGACATCACCTTTCACCATTTGGACATAATCTTCCAATGATGCATGTACCTCCATCATCTCCTGGACATTAGATTGGAGAGTTTCTAGCTTTCCAACGGAGTGCTCCTCCAATGCCTCCAAGGAGTTTTCAAGAGATTCGACCCGATCACCCATATTTGCGATGATTGGATCAAGTTTGCCCTCCAAGGCAATTATTTCCTGAGTCTTACTTTTGCTTTGTGTTTTTTTTTCTTTAATTGGGGCAACACCACGACCCCTTTCCTCAATCTCAATAGTTTGTTGTGAATTCGTCATGATAACAGCCTACCAATGAGGCTTTGATACCACCTGTCATGAGACTAGTTTTCTTACACTATAACAACTAGAAACCCTGTGACCTTAACGTGCACTATTCCCGTCCCTCACGAGAAAATGTTAAGTCAGTCTTTCAACAAACCCGAATAATTCTACCAACTAGGCTAAATTACTACAATTTTGAGTAGAGGATTTGAAGTAAAGAAAATATGGAAACAAGTAATATCGGGGAAAATCCTCTCTTTATAACAATAACTTTAATCCCATGAATCTCATGAATTAATTTACAAAGGAGACTACATCTCTATTTATAGGCAAAATCATAGCAAGTGTCTTAGAATCAATGGCCAAGATCAATATCCATCAAAGGGTCCTCATTGGATGCAAGTTGTCTTAAACTTCCAAAGATCATAAGGAAGAAAAGTTGAAATTTGCTTCATTGCAAATGACATGTCTCTACAATTCCCACATGTAAGTGGACATGTCCCTTTCATAGTGGCCAAATTGGCTTTTACTTCCTCCTTGACCATTTCTCTTGCAAGAGGTATAAGTGGTCAACTTGAACAAGATGTCCCAAAATATATTGCTTGCAGCCTATGGTATTTATCCCTAGAAAACCACTTTGATGTGCTGAAAAAACTATCCATGTCATGCCCATGTCAGCCGATGTCATGTAGCCTGTAGTCTGTGTGTTGCGGTACTACCTTTGTGTCTTACCATGTCCTGGCTACGTCCTGGGTGCTACCTGCATTGCAGCCGTGTCGCCATGCCTACCTGCACACCCGAATTTCCTAAATACGACCTGGACATGACGTTGCCACCATAGACATCAGTCATCTCCCCATCAAATTAGGCGATTCCCTCATTGCCACGTACCTCTAAAGCTTAGACCGAATTAACCATAGGTCTACTTCATTTTCCCACTTAGTGCCATGACATTCTCGTGTCATGCTAGTTCACAAGTTATTACCTTTCAATTCTTCACAGGTAACACGAGTAATGGTGAATATGGTGAACATCGATGTTGGTAGTGGTGCATTGGTTAATAAATAACTACAAATTAAAAATTGTTTTACTAGAAATTGTAATTAATTGTGTTTGAATTGTATAATTTTTCACCTGGAAAATGTTGAAAGTTTGGTGTTCGTTTGACTTCGTTTTTTATGGAAATGTTCCATTAAAGTGATAATTTTTTCTATCATGGGTCTAGAATTTGTTCTAATTGCCAAAAGAAATTGAAAAAAAAATTTACCATACCAAATACCATTCGTTTGGCTTTATTTTGCATAGAAATTGTCAATAAAAGTGAAATTCTTTTTTACCATTGTGTCTAGAATTTTTTCCAATTACCAAAAAAAAAAAAATGGAAAATCAATTCCCACAAAAACCAAATCCTCCAAAATGTTGAAAACAGGCGCGTGAAGAGGAGAGGAGAAAAACAGGCAAAATTTTTGCTATCAAACGGTGCAAAAGGTGGAAAATGAAAAATATTTTCCAACTTTCAAAGAAAATTTGCCTTATCAAACAGGGCCTTAGTGTAAGTTGTAATTTTAAAATAATTATTTGCTTGAATTTAGATTAATTTTAAAATAATAACATATGTTAGAGTGTAAATTAACATAGTTGGTTGATAACCCAAGGATAACTAACAAAGAGAGAGGCAAACTAGTTTTTTAAACTTTTTCGAAAAATTAATCTAAATGCAAGCAAATAAAGACTAAATAGATTAATTCAAATGATAAATTCAAATATGAAAGGGGTAAGTAAAAAGGAGAGATGATACAAACGATGTAATTGTTGAGGCTCGATCCAAAACAATGATCAACGTCCTCCATTACCAATCTCTTCGGCACGAGGAAGACATTTTCACTATATTGATTGACTTATGATGCAGTCTAACCATTTACAACCCTTTACATCAAAAAATTGATCTCATCGGAAGATTTTTCTTAATCGGAAATTTCTTCTTCATCTTGTTGATGTTGATCTTCAGCATCTTTAAGATCTTCTTTATTTTGATTTTGAATGCTCATTTGCTCAAAAAGAATCTCCAAACTTGTATCATTAACAATATCTTTCAGAACTAGTTCTACTAATCAAAGATTAAATGTACATACATGAATTTTTCAACGATTAAATTTCTTTTGTTAAAAAAAAAAAAAAAGACACTCTATAAACTTTGCTAGTCAATGAATATTCAAGAAATATTCCAATATTAAACTCTGGATCAAATTTTTCCAAATTTTCTTTAGAGTTCAAGATAAAACATTTACGCTCAAGCACTTTAAATTAACCGATATTGAGAACTCTATTTTTCAAAAGTTCATATGGAGTTTTTGTTTTCATTCGACTCACCAAAAATTATATTTACAATATAGCAAACAAAGTTAATGACTAGAGAAAAAATATTGTAGTAAATATTTTTTAATAGTTCGAGCTGTTTCTTGTAATGTACGATTATCCCTTTCTATTACACCATTTTATTGAGATATTCTAATAGTCAAAAAATTATGTTCGTAGACATAAATTTTTGCAAAAATAATTAATTGCATTTTTTTTTTTCAAATTCTCCACCATGATCATTGCTAATGGTAGTAATAGTGTATCCTTTTTTATTTTGAACATTTTTACAAAATTGTTCAAATGCATTCAAAACTTCATCTTTTAAGTTCAAAAATGAAATTCTAATAAATATACAGAAGTCATCAATAATGATGAAAACATAATTAACAAACTTTTAACAAAACAATTCTTGAGAATTTTGAACGTAGGTCTATGCTAACATGACCCCTAATCTTCTATGTTATAACCAAATATCATACTTTAAACATGATACACATTTTTCTCCTCATTCAAATTTAGTGTTTATGACAAAAACATCACCTCTTTTGATATAGTATCATTAATAAAGCACTTGGAAGAATCAAATTTGATATGATAATATTCATCACAAAATTGACTAAAACTAAGTAAATTACTTTTAATGTTATCTACCAAGAAAATATTTTAAATAAAGGAAGATAAATGATTACCAATAATTTCAATGTCAATGATTTTTCCTTTGACATTATCTCCAAAAGTATCATGACCACCATCCTTTATTTTGAAACTTGACAATAAAGCTTGGTCTTCGATCACGTACTTCAAGCATCCACTATCCAAGATCCATTTGCTCTTTATTTTATTTGGTAATTATAAAAATAATTCAATATTTGGTCTTTGGTACCCATATAACATTGGGTCCTTGATAGTTAGTATTAGTGGACTTTTGAATCCACTTGTTGTTGTCCTCACGGTACATCCTCTTTTTCATTGAATAATTAGAAGTTATATGCTCATTTTTGTAGCAAAAACCACATGTGATATTTGGAATGGGAGAAGTAGAGGCTTTAACAAAGAAATTTTTAAGAGACTTTTGTTTTAAAAATGGTTTGTATCTAATTCCTCCTTTATCAAAAACACATTTTTGTTCATTAAGTATTAAATCCAAATTTTTTTTGCCTTGAGTTAATTTGTAAACAATTTGAATCAAATCTAAAATCTTTTTTTGTGAAGATGAATTCTACTTAATTAAAGAATCGTAATCGATTTTTCCTTTTTCAAAATCTTTTTGAATTTTCAAAAGCTTCTTTACCTCATTTTCCAATAAAAAAATTTTCTTTTTCAGGATCGAATGTCTAAAGCAAATTCTTCAAATTTCTCAAGAATTTCGTCATAAGAGAGCGATAACTCATCATATGAACAATTTTCATTTGAATTTACCTTATTTTCAATAGTCATGAAGCACATGTTGACAATCTCCTCTTGACTTTCATCTTCTTTATGGTCATCATCGTCACTTTTATCACATGTTGCTTAGAGTGCTTTCTTTTTGACGAATCTATTTTTTTCTTTTCCCTTTTCTTCGAGTTGACAACTGTTGTGGAAGCATTTTCATTTCTTAACAAGAAGAACTAGATCATTAAGTTCTTCATCATTCAAATTTTTGCTTAAAGTGCCTTCATCAATTACGGATTTTAAAGCAATTTGGCACAATCCCTCTTCTTTGCTTTTCACTATCTTCTCCTTTGTCTCAGTGCGATTTATCTCATATATCATCAATGTTCCATAGAGCTCTTCCAATGTATATGTGTTAATATCTGTAGTGTTTCCTATTAATATCCTCAAAGAGCTCCAATGCTTTGAGAGACATAAACATTTTGCTCACAAGTTCACTATTAGTAAATTCCTATCAAATCCTTTAAGATCATTAACAATAGTGGTAAAACAAGTGATCATATCAACAATTGGTTCATTTTACTTCATGAAGAAATTTTCAAAATATTTAACTAAAAGATTTATCTTAATTTCTTTCACTTTGCTAGTACCAACATAAGTGACTTCTAATACATACCAAATATCATATGCGGAATCACATTTACTAATACGATTAAATTTATTTTTATCTAAAGCAGAACAAAATAGATTTTTGGCTCCAGCATTTAAAGACAATTTTATTTTATCCTCTTCTTTATATTCCTCTCTACTATCCTCTTTAATAACATTTTTAGACACATATGGACAAAATTCAATGAATTTCCAAACATTATGATTCTTAGATTGAACATAAATTATCATCCTAGTTTTCCAATAATTATAATGTGTGCCATCAAAGAAAGAAGGACAATTTGTAGAATGCCCCTCAAGATTTTTTGAAGACTGTGGTTAGCCCTTACTTAGGTTTGTTAAATCTTTAAATTCAAAATGAGCACCTTTCTTTGATACCAATTGATAGCCCAAGGATAACTAACCAAGTGGGGGTGAATTGGTTTTTAAATTTTTTTTCGAAGAATTAATCTAAATTCAAGCAAGTAAAGACTAAATAGATCAATTCAAATAATAAGTGAAAATATGAAAGCTACAAGTAAAGGGGGGAAATGATGAAAACGATGTAATTGTGTAGGTTCGACCCAACATAGAGCAATGCCTTTTCACTATGTTGATTGACTTATTGTGCAATCCAACCCTTTACAATACTCTCGGTGACTTACAAACAATGAGCAACGATCCTTATATAATGTTGAGTTTTACAGGGTCTCAACACGATTCACTATTGAGTCTTAACGGGACCTCAATATGATCAATACTATCGAGTTTTACGAAACTTCAATATGACCCACACGGTGACTTACAATAAGGAGCACTGATCCTTATACAATGTTGATGTTTATGGAGATTTCAACACGACCTACACTTTATCAAAATAATTTTACAACGAAATTTCTCTCTTGATAAATAATACAAACAAGTATTAAGAGATGTTAGCACTTCAATGAATAACAATAAATGATAGCTCAAATGATAAATGAAAAACTTTTATGTATATAATAATTAGAAATTTGATTCAATTAATCAAATTTTTTTCAATGAAAAGATGAAGAAGAAATAAATGCAATATAAGTTCAAAAATCTTCTCAAAATAAATATCTCTTTTAATGAATGATTATAATAAATTAAGTACCAAGAAAGAGATTAGAAATTTTGATAAATATGATATTTTACAAGTTTAATTCATCAATCAAAGTTTTCAATATGAAATAGTAGAAGAAATTTATGCAATGTAAGTTTAAAGACCTTCTTCAAAATATGTCTCTCTTTTATGAGTAATAAAAATATGTTAAGTACAAAAAGAAATATGAAAATATTTTATGAAAATGATGATTAAAGAGTTTGAATCAATCTAAGTTTTTGATATGAATAATAAATAAAATGAATGCAAATGTAAGTTTTCAAAAATCTCTCAAAAGATATTTTACTTTGATGTTCTTAATGAATAGTGTACTGAATGCAAGAAGTAGAGAGGGCAGGGGAGGGATATAACTCAGTGGTAGAGTATCACCTTGACATGGTAGAAGTCATCAGCTTGAGCCTGATTTTTATAGAGTTCAAAACGTCTAAAAAGGTCTTGGAGTTCGGATGACTCGTCCGGTCGACTGTCTCTTGTTTAGATGATCAATATAGCCGTTTGTATAGAAAATATCAGAGGTCATGACGCGAACCCGAGAGCAAAATTAGAGTGAAAATCGCGAATTTGGTCTGAAATGTCGAGAAAGCCCAAATTTAGGTTGTAGACGGTAGAATCCTGACCCGAGCCTCACGACCAAGAACCTATGTGAAAACAAGAACCATGATTTGGCAAATGCCACAAAGGGTACCTAATCCTTTGATAAGTTCTAAGGGTTGAACGCCACAAATATAACAATATATTTAATAAGTTCGGTAGTTCATTCAAGAACTAAGGGAAAGAAAAATCTCGTTAATTCATTATCAAAAGTCTTGGTTCTACAATGAAATAAATTTCCTATTTATACCAACGCTAGAAACCCTAATAAAACGTAATTAGGTAATAGAATATTATCAAAGTTGGAAATAAATAGAATCCTAGATTAACAAGNTTAATTCATTATCAAAAGTCTTGGTTCTACAATGAAATAAATTTCCTATTTATACCAACGCTAGAAACCCTAATAAAACGTAATTAGGTAATAGAATATTATCAAAGTTGGAAATAAATAGAATCCTAGATTAACAAGGAAATCGTGCGAAAATATGAAAATTTCGTCAACTTGTTCTCGGCATGTTTTTGTGTGACCGGAAGCCCAAAAGTATCATGTACGTATGCGACCTTGTGCAAAATTTCGTGTCATTTTCGGAATGTACTGATAGACGAAATTCCGACACCCGAGCTGAGAGTTATGCCCATTTTAATCCACGCCACTCGTTTTCTTT
>CAIGRR010171634.1:1015-12883 GCA_903798365.1 Fraxinus sp. 1973-6204
ACTTTTTAACAAAAAATAAAAAAAAAAAAAAAAAAAAAAAAAAAAAAAACCACGTTTCCAAATTATATTCTAAAGAATTTACCTCAAAGAGGCCCTAAACACGTATATATGTCTATATTATAAGGTAATACAAGGAAAAAAAAGGAAAATATTAAATATCTAATCCTAAGCACACACCATATATACTTTCTTTGTGATGTTGAAACAATTGATTATTGTGCAAAAAGTTGTGGATATAAATTGAATAAAATATGTGCGACGGGTGAAGGATTATACAAGATAAGGTCCTATCTCTAAAACTTGGTTCTAGTTGTAGAGCCTGTCTTTACTTTATCTGCTTCCCTGCATTTGAATGTTTTTTTGCCAATGAATAAGGATAACAATAATTTACTCTAATATTTATTTTTATTTTTTCTTAAATCTACCCTAAAATAGATATATTTATTTCTTCTCGATGTGTCGAGGAATAGAATACAAACTTCAGACAAACTCTAGCTATTTGCATTAATTCAAGGACTTGTCCAATAATTAAAAAAGAATTGAACAACACAACAAAGATGATGAAATGAAGAAGAATAAATGGGAGGCGTCAGAAGAAGAACTGACGAACTACTTGTCTTCGATGGTCGAAAATTTCTTTTTCTTCTTTAATATTGTTGAGTACAGTACAGTACAATATAATTCACTTTACACAACAAGCCGTGCAAAGAACAATAGTTAGACCAAGTAAAATACGAATAAATACTAAACCTTAATTCGTTTTCAATGCGCAAGATCAAGAGTACTTTTACCTTTCATTGATGATGATGATGAAGACTACATGAATTTCGTAACCTCATAATCCATTGACGCGGTTCCATAAATTATATGGCACAATAGGTTCAATCTATATGGATTTGAATTCAATGGAAATGTTTAATTTCCCAGATTGAGTTACACTTCACTATGAAGATACACTTAATTGATGGGCATTATATATGTGTATGTGAAACCTCGGGCATAAGCAATTTTAGCAGCATGACAACATTATTTTGCCATCTTTAGGACGTATATTATTTTAGTGAAGACGTATGTGCCCACACAACCTACCCATGAAAGAATTTTACTAGAAAAAAACAAGTAGAATGTTGTCATTTTATTACCATATATCATTTCTTGGAAGTTAATACGTTCCTTGCTTTAGAAAATATTATGACCAACCACGATGAGCGGTTCGCACGAGATTTTAGTCGTTCGACTAATGCTCACCAGCTCGACTCGTTTGTGAGGCATGCCTACCTTAGAAAATTTTGTGGAAAATTTAGAAATTCAACACGCCTATGCCTTAAAACACCCCCAAGTAAAGTTCATTTAGCCCAGTTTGATATCGATTCTTTAAAAATTAACTTTTTTCTCAAATTTATTTTCAACCATACATTCTTCAAATAAAATAATTTTGTTCATGAATTTTATCTATTTTTTAACTACTCATTCTCAAAAAATCACATTTCATAAAATCGGTTCCAAAAAAATCTATACAAACATGTTCTTACTTAGTATATGCTTCCCTTACAAATTTGACATTTCCATTGTGGAGTGGTGCACCTACAAATTTATAGTAATCATGAGCTATCTCACCTAGTTTGGTGGAGAGACAGTGTCATGAATGTGAGAAAAAAAAAGAGCTTCTACAATCTTTTCTTACTTAGACGTCAAGGTAGAATTCATGTTACAGTCCAATCTTGAGCAAAATATATACTACAATTTTAGCCCTTGTTTGGCTGAACATAAATATTTGATTAAAATTTAAGTCAAAATTAACAATTAGAGGGTGTTTGTGGAGATTAAAATTAGATTTTTAGTAGATTGTGATAAAAAAAAATTTGAAATGTATGGTTGAAAAGTTGTGTGATCCATAAAAAATGTGGTTAATATTAATTGTTTGATTTTAACTTTGATTAAAATTAAATTTTAATCTGATCCAAACAGACCCTTAATTTCAATCACATTCATAGTACATACAATTTTTCAACTACACATTCTATCAACTTTTATCAAAATTTATTAAAAGTTCGATTTTATGGGGCTTAATCTTATTCCAGACTTCTCCTATTATTATAATTATCTCCAAATAAGTCATTAATCTATTGAATTTTCATCTAAATTTTTCTCTCGACCAAAACCAATCTAACTTATCATAACTGAATTAACCACCTCTAGTTTTGCTATTAAACCCACGAAATAGTTAATAAATTAAAATATGCCAGAAAAGTCCTATAACTCTACAACTCATTTTAATACGCAAAGTGTGCTGCCAACAAATACTTGATTCAAACGTTATGTGTCTTTCACCTAAGTATTCTCATATGGCCCACTCACTCCTGGACTGACCAAGCCCAATAAGTACTGCAGCTTTGAGATAGATGAACTGGGCTTTCAGACCCATTAACTGAGAAAGGTCAACCTTTTCCAGAAATCAAGTAGGCATTTTGATTTTAGGATAATTATTAATTATCCATCTTGTCACTGTAGAAAGAAGAATTCACGATCTTTCAATTTTACCTAAAGAGAATATCCAATCACAATCTCCTAGAACAGTGAAGATTCAATGGAGTCCAGTCGGACGCGAGTACTTTCTCAAGCTTACTTCTTCCAAACTATTAGGGCCGTTTGATAGAAATATGAAAAATGAGTAGAAAGAAAATGTTTTACAGGAAAAAGATTTTATTTTCTTAGAAATTATTTTATTGGGAATTGTAAATTGTGTTTAATTGGTATAATTTTTCATGAAAAATGCTGAAAGTTTGATATCCATTTGACTTCGTTTATTATGAAAATTGTCCATTAAAGTGATAATGTTTTCTACCATTAGTTTTAGAATTTGTTCAAATTGCCAAAAAAATGAAAAAAAAATAACCATACTAAATACCATTCATTTGACTTTGTTTTGTATGAAAATTGTCTATAAAAGTGAAAAAAAATTACAATTGTATTTAGAATTATTTCCAATTGCCAAAAAAAAAACCTGGAAAATATTTTCCCACCAAAATATCAAGAATTTATTTTCCTCAAAAATGTGGAAAACTTGAAAAATTGGAAAATATTTTTTCGAAAAAATTTTGCCTATCAAACACTACAAAATTTGGAAAATGAAAATCCATGGAAAATGTGCTCTATCAAACAGACCCTTAGAGCTCAAAAAAAAAAAAAAAATTCATGACACCTCAATGTCAGGGGCGGATCTAGCACCCTACGAGCCCCTACAGCTATTCATATTGGATACGTCGGGAATTTTTTTTTTTTTACAATAGATAAATTTTTTAGCTTATATAATTGTTATCTCATTTCATTTTCAAATGCCTCGTTCAGTTGAGTTGGTTATAGTTTGTAATTCTTATGAGTTGTCTCTGGTTCGATTTCATATTTTGCAATTCACATATTTTTAGCTCTCCAATTTTTACCAAAATTAATGGCAATATAGAGGAGGGAGTCAAACTCGTGAATATCCTTAAAGATTATTGGAATCCTAACCATTAGGACACTAGATGAGCTTGATATCATTATTAACATAATAATATATGTTAATTTTAAATATTAAAAAATGACATCGCTCTTACGATTGCTGATTGTCACGTTGATCGGTCAACGTCTACCCAGGCTAAACTTCAATGCTGAATCCGCCTAGAGATGGCAAACGGGTAGGCGTCTCATCGGCTCGACCGCTCAGCTCGTGAAAACACGAGCCGCTCGCAAGCTCAATGGCTCGTGGGCTCGTAAAAAACTAAACAAATTTTTTTAAAAATAAAAAATAAAAAAAAATTTGAAAAAGCTCGCGGCTCGGCTCATGAACTCACGAGCTCGTGGGCCAAGCTGAGCTCGCCCACGAGCAAACGAGCCACGAGCCGAGTTGTGGGTTTATGGACCGAGCCGGCTCGACTCAGCCTATTAACATCTCTAAATCCGCCCTGCTCAAGGTAGTACGTACCCCAAACCTAGTTTGGATTCTTTTGGCTAGAAAGACCGGAGCACACTGAATTGAACGTGACGAAGGAATTCAAAATATTGCCCCCATCAAATTAAACTGTTGCGACTTCAACTTTTGACTCTATCGCCAAACCCTAACTCAAAATTCCCCCAAGGAAAAAAAAAATATTTTTGAAAAGTAAATTTTTTTTTTTTTAGGATGCCTAGTTAAAAAGTAAGAAAAATTCTCAATTTAATTTTATTAGAAATTATGCGGTTAAAATGTTCAAAAAATAGAAGCTCAGGATATTGATACCAAATTTTTCATTCGATTATTAAAAATTTCAAAAGGCGTACTGCACCATGCTACAAACACATGCATTAACTTGTGCACTCCTACCAATTGCATTTACAGTACAACACCGACCATGTCGAGAAACAGCAAGGAAACTGCAATTTACAATCTTTGCACATGTTCTTGGTTGATAAATTATTTAAATTATCAACAATTCGTAGGTAAAATATCGACAACCATGGATATATATGGAAAAACTTTAAATTATTAAGCAAAGATTTCGATAGTGTACCACCATTTGAACTGAAGGTATAACCATTCGGGTTCTACATCGGTGCCAAACTCCTGCCTAAACCGTTGACATTAGCGAAAAGCCCTACGAGATCTCTTCTGTATGGTAAATACGATTTCTTCTTATTCTCCTCTTTGATCGCTCTATTCCTTATGTAGTGCGCTTCGTGAGCTGATGATGATCCCGGCGCACCACCGTATAGGCCTTTTGCTCTTGATTTTTTCGAAGTCTCAATCTTCTCCGGTTTCTCTTCCCCCCGGTGTTTTGGTGTCAAAAAGACAAAAGATTCCTTGCCATCGCTATTGCTTCGTCGCATCAAATCGCGAAGCTTCCACCTCTTCGAGCCAGATCCGGTGGACTTGCTTTTCTGACACCGGATCGGCGATGGTTCCGTCACCTTTGGCCTCCACATGCAGTACGTTCCCGGTGGGACGCTCTCCAATTCATCAGCTTCCGATGAAGACGATGATGGACTCTCACGCACCTTCTCACCACGATCTTCGATAAATAATTTATTTAACGGAATTTTAATACTCTCCACCTGATCAGACGATCCCAATCGCTTTTTGTCGTTATTCACCAAAAGATCGCGATTAAATATAGGGAAAATCGTCTTGATTTTGCTGTTTCCGGTTAAAACTTCCTGATTTTCGCTTACCAAAGAAAACTCAAACTCCTCATCGTCATCCTCTTTATCGTCTTCATTTGAGTTCTCCTTGGAGACTTTTAATGCAATTTCTGCTAATCCATCAGCTGAATAGCAATTGAAGCTAGGGCAGATGTCAATATCCTCCTGGCCACCACTCATTTTCTTCGTCTCAACCAGTCACTTCTATGTGCCTATATGTGTATGTGTATGTATAGAGAGAGAGATGAAAATGGGGACAAAGGCCGGGGTTTATATACGAGGGCTTGTGGAGGGAAAGGTCTATGGGGAGGATATGCATTGATGGCGAGTTTGACGGTGTTAGTTGGAGGAGCTTTACTTAGTTCATACGGCTCACGCGGTCACTTCACACGTGGGCTTCCAGAAGTAAATGTCAGGGCACGCGTCACCTCACACGTGGGCTTAATTACTTGTTTTGTCGTTATAAATAGTTATGCACTCGTGTGATTTAGCACTGTTTGGTACACATTAAAATTTTCATTTTCATTTTTCTATTTATTTTCAATCACACATTCTTCAATAAAATAATATTTTTCATCACATCAATAATTTTTCTTTCTTTCTCAACCACATATTTTTCATTAATCTACTATTCCAAAATACATTCTTCCAAAATAATGTGGCACAAACACAGCCTTAAGGGAAAAAATATATCTCAATTCCATTAATTAATTAATTGGCAAAAATGCATAGTTGAATAGAATTAGTTATTGAAAATTTCGTATCTTTCAAAATCCATAATAATAATAATATATAGGTCCCGTTTGAGCCACCTTATTATCTCATCGAAATAAAAAATATGACCGTTATTCATCACATAAATATTTAAATTCAAATTTTCTATCTCTTGTGTGAGTCCCAATAACGACTATATTTTTCATTTTCATTTTCATTCTACAATAATTTGGTACAAACAGGACCTTAATATATATATATATATATATATATATATATATTTCATTATGATTTGTTGCAGTACAGCTGACCATCTGGAAGGCTATAATGAAAGCCGCCATTTTATATGGTTGGGAGGAGAACAGAGAATCAACCCATGATGTACAAAAGACTCATCTCAAGCTAAAATTTAATTCATTATGCTATTTGTATCAAAAAGTTTGACAATTTTATTGATAAAACGTCACATGGTGGCCCTCTCGCCCCAGACTCCCCTCCAATAGGGAGCTGTCAAGTGACGTTTTATCAATAAAATTGTCAAACTTTTCGATACAAGTAGAATAATTCAAATTTAATTGACTTGAAGAGAAGGTAGACCAAATCAATTTAAACTCCTGATAAATTATATAGACTACAATTTTTTATATATTGTGACATAAGTGAACACATCAATATCAAAAAGTTAATACTGTCCAAAACCTAAAATTAGGTAGGGTTGGAATAATTAAATAACAGGATCGATCCAGTGAAAAAAAAAATTATATAAATGCAAAATTTGTAACTTTGTTGATTATTGTAAATATTTTATACTCAATATTTCAACATCTTTCAAATACTTGAATGTAAAAATATGTCCATGTTTGGTAGAAGTCAAAATCAATATTTCATTTAATTTTATCAAAATCTCTTAAAATTTTGGTTTTAATTTTCACCAAACATGGGTGTATGGATACGTACATACAATTGTTCGACTGATTCCCACTCAGTTTTGACTTCGATTGGTCCACAAGGAAGAAAAGAAAAGCTCGGACCAATTTTGCAGGACTTAATGAACTGGTGGACTTCTTCTTATAATGGTTGTTAGTGTTGAAACTATTTGTCTAAACATATTATTTCTCTGATGTTTTATAATACAATTTTTATAGTAGGTTTCTGTGTACATCCAATGTATATACAATGAAAAAAATAAACAATAATCGATATCTACGATGTCTAATAGGTTAAACTGAACAAAACAATACTCTAATAGTATTTTGATTATATTTAATTCAATGTACACAAATGGGAAGATGTAATGGCAAAATCAAAAGAGTTGGTGTGGAAGGAATAAGAAGTTTAAGTTTCTTTTTCTGTCAATTTTTTATGCATTAGGAGGAGGGTCAAATACAGAGAATATAAAAAATGGAATTCTAAAGGGAGAAAATGTTTCGAGTCAACATAAAGCTTTGATTCCATCAAAGAACATACTAAAAAAATCTCTATTCTTTCCGTTTTCTTTCATATTTAACACAAAAGCATAATCGGTACAACAATAATCACTTCTGTTTAATTTAGGACTTGTTTGGTAGTACTTTTATGTGCTTATAAGCTACGGTCCCAACAATAGAAAACAAACAACCTAGTCCCAACACATCATCCATGGAGATGCAACTGCCTGAGGGTTCATTTAACAAAATACTATATGTTGAAGCAATTGGTCAGAGAAAAACGAAGTTAAAATCTTACACATGTACTTTATACAGCAAATCTACATTATGACTCTGAATTGGCTTGAACTTTACTATTTATGTAGCAAGGACTCTCGGTCTCTCAATTTATCCTCTACTAGAGCTAATTTTTCCCCGTTTCCAATGAGCAACTCACCCGAAATTTCTGTTTCTGAGCCTTCCAACCGTAGTCTTTGAATAATGTCGTGGATCATAGGTCGAAACTGAATTTGGAAAATCCTGTACGAAAGATATGGTAAGAAAGAGGAAACAACCACAAGAAGTGTAACCAGCCAGTAAAAAGGACTCAGGGCGCAAGCTTCCACGAGAACTTGGTATGCCGTTGTAGAAATTATAGGAGACACAGCGCCGTACACCACTAGAAATGCGTACCAGAAAGCAATGCTTCCCCAGATGAAGAAGTGCTGGATCCAAGTGAAGTAGTTAATAGATAGCGCCATTTGACAGTTTACTGTCCACACGACACAAGTATACATCATGACCCCGAGCACTTCATAATCGACGACATGACCATCTCTCCGGAAGGCCTGATTCACAACAGCATTTGTTGTAAATAAAAAGATGATCATGGAACTAATAACACCGTTCAACATCCAGCCAAGAATGCGCGGCCAACTGAAGAGAATGTTCTGCACTCCCTCATTATATAACACGGGATACTGTGGATCAAATGCAAATGTATATCCTTCTTAACGTCATAATACACACACAGGTGAAATGATACCGAATAGAAAAACTAGTGAATATGATAAATTTCTGCAAGGTTGAGATTATATCGAAGTTCTGTTGAAGTTGTAATGTATGGTTTTACCTTAAGACAGAGTTGTGCGGATACATCCTGATCAAAAACACCAAGAGCAATAACGGGAAGTGAAGTGAAGAACACGTTGTAGAATGACATGTACCAATCATTATAAGCAGGTTGGCCAGAGAATGACGCATAAGCCTCAAACCAAAATAAAGTGAACCCAAACGCAATGTTCTTGTAAAAAAAGTAGCATATCTGCACCAGTTCCATAAGAAATATGTAAAAATGGAAATCGTCAACAATAACAATTTTCAACTCTTATTTTCGATATTATTTAGACTCATTGTATCAGTGACTCGAAAAATCACATCTATAAAGTTAACGTTAACTATGTCCGTCTTTCCCCGCTTCCCCTGAAGAAAGTAGGAAAATAAAATAAGAGTATTATATGGATATAGCAAGCTAAAATCTGAAAAACTGAATTTTGTTTGTCAAGATAAAGAAATCTGATAAATTTTATTCTAATTCTTATGAGATAGAAGAAAAGTGGAATTAAAATTTTTACCATCATAGAAATTCGTCTGTAACACCAGTGGCCATGGACCAACAAGAGACGCTCAAGAAACCGGAACCGAGCTATGGAGAAATCACTTGACATCACAGCCTGAATAAAATGTCAATATGACATCGCCCAAAATTTTCAAAATAAGCATCCAGACTATTAAACAGATCATTTCACAAAATAAAATGTCTCATAGCAGGATTGGGTTTTTGACTAGATATGCGAGGAAAATAAGAAAGATGAGAGTTATCTCTAGCCTAGACCTGATACAAGCATGTAGAAATGTATACATGACATACTATACCATGGTATAGAGAATTTAATAAAGCTTCAATAAAATCTCTTAAGTATATTAAGCTTTAAATAATTTAAAATCCCTCAAGTCTATTTCAAATCAATAGATATTATCCAATTTAAATGTCAAACATCACATAAATGTCAAAGCCACCTGCATATGCTGATATATAAAGAAATAACGTCATTCAAATGGAAACAAAATAGTAAAACAGTTAATTACACATTAACAATATAGCAGGGAAGGATCTCGGAATGGCAGAATTGGATACTTATATTTATTTTTTAACCTTCAAGAAGCCTGAAAGGAAAATATTAATATAATGGAAGCAAAAGTGGAGATGACCTGCATGCCTTAGACACCACTGATGCCAACTCCAATATCAGCCTCTTGAAGCATGCCTACATCATTAGCCCCATCACCAATTGCAAGTGTTGTCTTGCCCGTACCCTTTTTTACCAATCTAGTAACCTGAACATCTTCAACAGCACTATCAGATTATATAGATGTTGAACAACTTTAGAGCAAAGAAATTTCTGGAAATATAGAAATGGGCATTATGTTAGCACATACAAGAGCTTTCTGTTTAGGTGTGGAGCGACAGCATATGACAGATGAACAATTAATAGCGAGATCCAAAAATGAATCCTTCAAATTCTTGTTGAGAGCAAACGATAATGACTTGCCATCAATTATCAAACCAAAGGAAATAGAACTTCCTTTAGATAAACAGAGCTGTGAATTTCCTTCTATTATTTGCTTTGATATGCTTGCACTCGAAGCCTGAGATAGTTGACCCATCAAAGATCTAATATAATATTGAAAATCATGAAACAAGAATTTTGGAATCCAGTACCTTCGCAATAGCCTCCTTGTCTCCTTGTTTTTCTAGGTCATTTATTTCTGGAGAGTCTAAGGTTACCACAATTTGCTTCATGTCGTCTCTAAGTAAGCTACAAGCATACCTACATGATACATTGTACTACAGATCACATAATGAACTGTCCCCAATGCAGCAATTAGAGGAGGAGACCCTTACCCAATATTTATTGCTGTCTCCATCTTGTCACCAGTTATGACCAAAATCTTAATTCCAGCATTTGCAAGCTTGTCAATGCATTCAGGAACCTTCACACCAGAGACGAGATTAGATCAAGAGTCCTTAGCAATGAACAGGCATAACTTGAAATTTACAAAACGTAGAATGAAAACAACAAAAAAATAAATAAATCAATCAATAGAAGAAATAGTAAATGATTAAGCAAGGTAGCAAGTTTTATATTGACCCCTTTCTGCAGTTTGTCTTCAACTGCCGTAGCACCTAGTAGAATTAAGTTCCTTTCAATCTTATCAGCAACCGCATCAACCATTGCATCTCGATCCGCATTTAGAGAAGTCTGGGCCTTCAGAAACTCCTCCTCCCATGACCTAAACTCTTCTTCATAGAGCTCACGATACGCAATAACTAAAGTTCGTAAACCTGCTTCAGCATATTGTTTAATATGATCCCTTGTTGTAGCTTCAAAATCTCGTCCATTTCTTGAGAGCCGGTCAAACATCACACTGGATGGAATAGAGGACACACAACCAAAGAAACAGGAAAAGGAAAGATTTATACCACGTTTGCACAGTAAACAAGCCAAGAGTACTGTGTTTAGGGGGAAACCTGTCTGCACCCTTGCATAGGAGCAGCAACTGGTTTTCTGCATTCTTTACAATTACAGACATTCTTTTCCGAGCACTGCTGAACTCTAAGACATAAAGAAGCTTATATGATCTGGAAAAATGCCATGTCATGATATCAAAGACAAATACAAATAATTGATACTTTATTTTTGACTGTTTGAGATCAGTTAGTAGAATGGAGAACACAATAACAGATTCCACTCAGAAGCGAATCAGAGACTCTCCAGGAATTAAATTTTAAATCAGAGTATGTTTCGTATTCTTTAGTGCAAGGCCATTGACGATTTTTTTTTTTTTTTGGGAGCATAGCTAATTCAGATTATCTTATTGAATCTGTCCCAATAAGGACTAGTCCTTAGTAACTATATTAATAGGTGGGAATTCGTTTGTCATCTAAGTATCAGTTTGTACTCTCCACAAGGGTTGTGCTAATCGCTCATGGACAATTATATCGACAGGTAACATTGTTTAGTATAAAACACTCTGTTAAGTTTGTTAACAAATGTTTGTTACGTCGGTTAACAGACAATCCAGACCAAAAAAATTACTCAAAAATAAGCCAATAAAAATTAATTTCATTAAGTACCCAAGAATTTGATTTATTACAATTTGGCCCAAAAAAATTAAATAAATTTTGTTCCAAAAGATAATATAGCACAAGGATCCACCCGGACATGAACTGAACTCGGGCTGGGGCACGTGCCGAGTTGAGCCGGCCAGAAGACGGCGCCCGTGGGCTTAGGACCGAACCTAATAGAATATAGGCATCCTCTTCCAAAGACTATTAGTACCCCTCGAGCCCAAACCCAATTTTCAAACTTCTACTATATAAATGATAAGAGTGTATTTTGCATGTCTATATAGATTATTAAACTTGGATAGTGGCCAGTTTATACATGAAACATAGCTTAATCGATTATAAATTGTGCATGCAGGTTAACATTGGTGGAGGTGTTAAAAGTGAATGAAAAATGGAGAA
>CAIGRR010171638.1:0-14134 GCA_903798365.1 Fraxinus sp. 1973-6204
GAACAGAACCGATCCGAACCGAACCTGAACGGTTCCATAATTATATTTGGACCCGACGATTCCATTTATTAAATACCCGAAAGTTTTGGGTCGGTTCGGTTCTCTCCAGAATCGAACCGAACAGACCTACGCCCAGCCCTAGGTATTACACTCTTGTTTTAACTTTAAGATCTAAGACCCCATTTCTTTCGGATTAAATTCAGATTTTAGGCCCTGTCTGGTATCAATAGAAATCAAAAAAGGAGTCGTTGGAGCTGCAAAATTCCAGCCGTTGCAGCAGAAAATGTGAGATGATGGGCCCCACTTTTTGGATTGTCAACGGTCAAAAAAGGAGTTTTTCACTCCTTTTTAGTGCTCCCAGACAGAGGCTTAATCTAAGTCAGAGTCAAAGTCAAACAATCAATATTAATCATATCTTTCATGGGTCCCACCGTTTTTCAACTATACTTTTCAAAATTTTTTATAGCAATATACTAAAAATTTAATTTTAATTCCTACTTAATCTCTATTTGATTTAGATTAAAATTAAATATTTAGTAGATTTTGATAAAAATTGATGAAATATATGGTTGAAAAGTTGTGATCTTATGATACGTGGTTAAAATTAACTATTAACTTTTGATTTAAATTTTAATCCAACTTTTTACCTACTAATATTTGAATTAAATTTTCTACAAAAAACTGCTCACACCCTTTCAACATTTATTTTTAATTGAACATTTTATAATTTTTATTAGATTCAAAAATTTAATTTTTATAGTTCAATCGAATATACATATAAAAAATTACTTATAAAAAAATAGCCGTTTATATGCTATTATTCGTGCAATTGTTTCAAATCTCAATAGTCAATAGGTCACATCTGTACAGCACTCAGTAAATTTTCCCGGGTTTTCATCTATACACAGTAAATCAACTATGGCGGGATTTTTCAAATACCACTCAGACCTCAGCAGGAAGAAAGAGAATACCTTCACCAATGTTTCAAATATCTTCGAGAACCCCCTAAACAGTAGTTATTCTTTGGTGGAGAAATACATATATAAGAGTTATTCTCTTCTATCGTCCCCCTTTATCAACTATTTGTTTCCCCCGGAAGAAGATGGCAGAGAAAAGAAGTAATGGTGAAGCTGAAGGACAAGAAGTTAAAATCAAGGAGGTTCAAGAAAAGCTAATGGATACTGAAAATCAAAGAGAAATCCATGAAATTAGTTCTTTAACTACAAGATTGGAAGTTTTGAAGAGGGATCGAGGAAAGAGGAGCAATAATGATGAGAGTAAAGCTGGTATGGTGAAAGATACGGAAGAGGAAGGTAAAGGGATTGGTTTACCGGCGGCGGAAAATGGAAGCGCAGAGGAAAAGAAGCCAAAGAAAAGGGGAAGAAGGAAGAAGGCAGAAATGAAAGAAAATGGGGTTTTAGTTCCCGATGAAAATAATCCTGAAGGGGAAAATGAGGAAGAAGAAAGATTAGATTTGCATGAGGAAGAAACCAATGGAGAAAATGATAAAGAAAATGTTGATTCTGGTGAAGGGGATTTGAGGGTCAGGAGATCATGTCAAAAGGCAAAGGAGAAGATTTGGCAACTCTGTGAAGAAATCAATAATCCAGTAGCAATGGACGAGGATGAGGTTCCCAGGGAAAGAAAGAGAAGAAAAGGTTCTAAAAAGAACAAAAAGGCTAAAACTGAAGGGGATGATGGAACTGGGGGCAATCAATTTCAGGTGGAAGAGAAAAATGGAAATGAAGGAAAGAAGAGAAGAAAAAAGAGGTCTAAAGATGAAGATGGAGAGAAAGCCAAGGAGTCAAAGATGAACAAAGAAACACAATATTCACTTAGACCCAGGAAGGTTAAAGAAGATAAAGTACGAAAGCGGAAATGTCCACAAAAGACAGATGCGAATGTAATGAAATTTGGAAATTTAGAACTTCCACTCACTGTATTCATATCTGCTAATTTATTTTTATCTGCAGGTCATGTAGTCTGAATCATTAATTAACTGTGTTTGTGTTTGAATTTTGTTGCTTTATTTACAGGGTAATGTGATTGAGTCAAATATGTGTCACCAGTGTCAGAGGAATGATAAAGGAAGGGTTGTCCGGTGCACAACATGTGAAACCAAGCGATATTGTGTTCCCTGCATGGTTAGATGGTATGAAATTCTTGCCAACTCCAAATATTTGACCAGTATTTTATATATGTCCTCAGTCTTCTACAAGTACAAGCCATTAGGAAGTAACATAGTATGCCTGCATTCCTAAATCTTACTCATTACAATTTATTGATGATATGCTGTCCTTGGTAATGTGCAAAATTTTTACCACTTTTCTTATATTCCAGAATTCATAATTAGTAACTTCATTGTTGACGCAAGGCATTCACCAAATTTCAATTGCAGATATCATCGAATATAGAAAATGGGATTTGTCAAATATTTTCTGACTGAAAAGCTGGTTAATGTTGTAGACATTGCCCTGTTTCTTGATATGCATGTTGATCATGTAAAGCCTCTAATATCTTGGAGACAATTTGAATAGAGATCAAGCCATCTGATTATCTCAATAACTTTACCAAATCCAATGTACTTTTGTGCGACGTTGCTGATTGCTGGAATTCTTTTTTGTTCTTATATTTAGGTACCCAAAGATGTCAGAAGAAGCATTTGCTAAAGAATGTCCAGTTTGTCTTAAGAATTGCAACTGCAAATCATGCTTACGAATGGATGAACCCATTAATGTTGGTTTCTTTTACTTCTTTACTTTTTCTTGCTTATGTAGATGCTTATTCTTGTGCAATGGATATAATGTGTACCATAATGTTTGTCAGACTGTGGAGACATTACCAGTGGAAATTACAGATGATCAAAAGGTTCAATACTCTACTTATATTGTAAAAGTGCTACTACCCTTTCTGAAACAATTTAATGCAGAACAAATGATGGAGATGGAGATGGAGGCTAAGCATCAAGGTATGTTGTCTAATTACATTTTTGAGGTTCTCGAGAACTTATTAGAAATGAGGCCCTTCATTTTCCTAGAATTTTAGGATCCCTTTAGTCTGAGAACTTTGTAAGAAACAAATCATAAATATTTCCTCTATGTCTTGATAAAACAGCACAAGTTTGATGACTGCCTTTGTCATTTTACAGTTGACTTAGGATTAAGTGAAAAGGTTCATTATAAGTACTAGGATAACAGAATCTGAATTTTAATGTTTTGCCGCATGTAAGTTGAAGCTACATTTGACTACACTTGTTGAGTTTGTTAATCATTTTCTGTTTACTTGGTCAGGGTTGTCAGTTTCAGATGTAAGGCTTGAAAGAGCAAAATGCAAGAGGAATGAGCGTATTTATTGGTAGGTTCTCAAGACTATCTCTTCTATTCTTTCATCTGATTTGCACAGAAATTGATTTATTTTTTGTTATTTTTGGCAGTGACAATTGCAGAACTTCTATTTTTGATTATCATCGAAACTGTCTGTTGTGCTCCTATGACCTCTGCCTTAGGTGTTGCAGAGAGCTTAGGGACGGCCACCTGCAGGGAGGTGATGAAGAAGTGATTCTGAAATTTGTTGACTATGGAATTGATTACTTGCATGGTGGCAAGAAGGGGACACACCGAATGCCAAGGAGAGGCGGCTTGACAGAAAAGGTTGATTCATCGACCAAAAATAGAACATGCAATTTCCATCCTGAACTTAAGTGTCCATCTGAATGGAATTCCAAGGAAAATGGTGTCATTCCTTGTTCACCAGAACACAAGGGTGGTTGTGGTCAAGGAGTTTTAGGATTGAAACGTTTATTACCGGAGAATTGGGTAGCAGAGTTGGTTGTAAAAGCAGAAGAGATAATTAACAAATATCGGGTGAAGGATGTGCCTGAAGATTCAGGCCAATGGCATTCTTATTCTAGATTTACTTGGAAAAACGACGTAGGCAGTAGAAATCTGCGTAAAGCAGCTTCTCGAGAAAGTTCTAATGACAATTATTTGTACTGTCCAACTGCTGCCGACCTGCAGCATGGGGATCTGAGGCATTTCC
This sequence comes from Fraxinus sp. 1973-6204, assembly GCA_903798365.1. Lineage (NCBI taxonomy): Eukaryota > Viridiplantae > Streptophyta > Magnoliopsida > Lamiales > Oleaceae > Fraxinus > Fraxinus sp. 1973-6204. The sequence goes on from CAIGRR010171638.1 coordinate 4,039, forward strand.
AAAGGCATTGGTTTAAAGGAGAGCCTGTAATAGTTAGCAATGTGCTTGACAATACCGTTGGTATCAGTTGGGAACCAATGGTTATGTGGCGTGCTTTCCGTCAGATAAAAAATGGTGGGCATAGTCAGCTTCTTGATGTGACTGCTATAAATTGCTTGGATTGGTGTCAGGTTAGTTTAGTTCTCTGTTTTTGTTGTGTATTGATGTTTAGCATGCTGCAACATGTCTCAAAAATCTTGTCACTGCATTGTTCTCAGCAACAAATGGATTATATTCCAAACTCGAAAATCAATTTCGTATTGTAGATGTTATGCAAGTTCCTTTGGTTGTCCTCCTCTGTAGTCTTGGTCATTACTCAATTTTCTTTCAAGTTTTTCTCAATCGTTTGTGATTCAAGTTTCAGCTAGTTTAAAGTTCAGATGTGATCAGCTTACTTGATGAGAATTACTGTCTCAATTATATATTTAAATACTTTAATATAAGGAGTTTCAACTGCCCTTCCTACCTTACAGCATTATGTAATTTACAATTTAGGGTGACAGCAGCTGATAATTTTATTTATCCTATAGAGATCTTCTCTGAAAAATAGTGGAACAGTTGTAAAAAATTTATTCTAAAGCTCCCCGAAGGTGATTTTTCCAGTATTTCTGCATATCCTTAAATTATGGGCATTCTTGTGGCCCTTTCAGTTTGTTTAGATAAATGATTTCCTGGTAGTTTTTGAAGTATGTTTTACATATCTTATCTGTTGTAGTTTATCACTGAATTACGAAGCTTTTATGCCAACCACGTAATACATGTTTAAGCAGTTCTCTTTACAAGCAATCTCCATTTTGTTTTTTGGCCATGAATGTAATGATGTACGGGTGGTTTTCTCACTTGATGTCTCTAATTGTAGTGCTGAATGAATATAATTTTGGGTGACTTGCAGACAGATGTCAATGTTCATCAGTTTTTTAAAGGGTATTCGGAGGGTCAATTTGACCAGTCTGGGTGGCCTCAGATTTTGAAGTTGAAAGACTGGCCTCCATCCACTTTGTTTGAAAAGCAGTTGCCGCGTCATGGTGCTGAGTTCATTAATTGCTTGCCTTTCAAGGAGTATACACATCCTCGCAGTGGATACTTGAATCTTGCTGTTAAATTACCCGAAAAATCTCTGAAGCCAGATATGGGGCCGAAGACTTACATAGCTTATGGATTTTGTGAGGAGCTAGGACGTGGAGACTCAGTCACAAAGCTTCATTGTGATATGTCTGATGCAGTATGCCTTTGTGCTTTGATCTTTACAATTTTATTTATCTATAAAGATGAAGTACACTGCATGGTCGCTTGAGATCCTTTCTGTTCTGCTATTTAGGCTTCTTATAGTTGTCAATGTAAACAAATCAAGAAAGGAGCCACGAATGGTTTTTTGTGGATATTTAAATAGTATTGACACGATATGTCTCTTCCATACGATGTGTAGGTTGTAAAATCTTGAAACTTGATTTGACAATGAGAAGAATGGGAGGATCTCACATATTTCGTGGTGGAGATTACAATCATTACTAGGAGCAGATAGACACCTGATTTTCTATGACCTTGAACAAAATAATATTATTAGCTATTGGAAGGCAGTGACTTGTGGGGTGCAAATGATCTTGATATTCTGAAACTTGACTGCAAAATGGCTGAATTTATGTTGTGTGTTATTGTCACTTTCTAATTTTGGAAGCTCATATTCTGATTTCATGTCTGTTTTAGGTGAATGTGTTAACACACATTGAAGCAGTGTCCCTACCATCATCGCAACTTTCAACCATAAATAAGTTGAAACATAATCATGCTGCCCAGGATATGCGGGAGTTTTCCAGACATGGTCAGAAAGTAAGTCAAATCACTCAAGTTGAAATGGGACTTTCCGAGATTGATGGACAAGGTTCACTGCAGATGTTGGAAACAGATGGTATTGGCTTGGAAAGAGAAGCCAAAGATTTAACGGTATCTGATCTAGTGAATGGAAACATGTTAAACTCAGAGGCAGAGTTGGAGGGAGGCTTGCATATCGTAAACAATGGTGTAGAAGGGCAAGAACCTGGTAGAGAGGGAAAAATTAAGGAACATGATTCAGTTGTGTCATCAGAAGTCAAAGTTGCTGAAAATGACACTGAAGTCAATGGAAATAAAAAGAAGCGCCCTGGAAGGAATAAGAGTAAGAAATCGCCCAGTGTATTAGGAATGACATATGAAACAGAAGACAGAAAAGTGAGTGGTTGTGAGAGAGAAAGTAGTGTTGTCACTGAAGAAGGTAATAAGGCTTCATTTGAAGGGATTGAAGATGATGACTGTGGTGCTCTTTGGGATATCTTTAGAAGGCAAGATACCCCTAAACTAGAGGATTATATCAAGAAGCACGTGAAGGAATTCAGGCATATCTATTGTAACCAACTGCAGGAGGTAATGATATGTCCTCCCAAATTTGATCTCCCTGAAATTTAATGAAAGATTTTCTCTCTCTTGCATTATATAATAGCTGTGATTGATGCATGCTCTAACGTTTATCAGATTTTTTTAGAATGCAAAAGCATTTTTACCGCTGGTAATTTTTTTTTTGAATATCAATCATTTGGTCTGATAAGGCACATGCTGTTCAATTTCTTTTTTGAAATCAAACAAAATGTTAGTGCTGACATAATACATTGATTGGGGCAAGGATGAATTGTGTAGTAAATTATTTGGAGACAAGATTTTCCACTGTCACAAGTGCTATTCAAAGAATATAGAAATCTAATTGTTACAATAAAGGCGGAAATTGTGATCATTCTCAAAATTTGAGCCTAATTTTAGCTTTAGGTAATTTTTCTGATTTCTCCCATATTCTTTCTTAAAAAGAATTTTTTTTCTCGTCTATCAGCTTGAGCTTTTAATTAGGGGGTTCAACATATACTTCTCATCTTCTGTATTCCTATCACGAGAGGAAGTCGCTTTTTTGAGTCCCTTTCACGTTTTTATAATTTTATTCACCAGCGTTGTACATCTATGTTCAGGTTGTCCACCCAATCCATGATCAAACAGTTTACTTGACTATGGAGCATAAAAGGAGACTTAAGGAGGAATATGGTTGATTTTCCTTCCTACTTTATTAATAAGTAACTATATTATATGGTTAATTTTCTTCTCATTATGTTTAACGGATTTTCTTCTACAGGAATTGAACCGTGGACTTTTGTTCAGAAATTAGGGGATGCAGTTTTGATACCCGCAGGCTGCCCTCATCAAGTTAGAAATTTGAAGGTAGTGTTGTTCGGGTAACTGTCTACTTATTTTTGTGTGTTTGATTTATTGAAGTTCAACTGTAAGGTATCACGAACAAGTCTGTAGCAGTGTTTTGGGTTTGGAGAATAACAACTTTATATTTATCCAATTGAGCTGATCAATTCGAACAAGGCCAGCTCCTTATGAAGTTGTGATATTTGTAGGTAACGATAAGAATCTTGGCCCAGCTTGTACAACATAATCTTAAGATTATTTTCTGTACAAGCCTCTTTTTATGGTGGTTTCTCTGTTGCCAATTGATGGACAATAAGTGAACTGCTACTCTGTTTCCCTACAAGCTTTTCTCCTAATTTCTTAATCTTTTCGTCTTACTTTTCATTCCTTGAGCTTGAAGAAAATCTTGAGGGCAAATTCTTGTTCTCTCGCTACTATTCTACAGTATCAAGTGTGAAATAGAAATACATAAAATGTATGTATTTGGTTCCAATCTGATTAGTTCTTTAGATGGGCAGTTAAGTCTACATTCTGCAATAAAAGATGCTTCTGTTTTGACCAAAATTTTTCCTGCTTGATTGCTCTAGTTTCTGATACACAAACTCCATTGTACAATTTATTTTGTTTATTTGGCTACAAACCATATTCTCACGTCTTTCTGTGCACAGTCATGCATAAAGGTGGCACTGGACTTTGTATCCCCTGAAAATGTTCACGAGTGCGTCCGTTTGACTGAAGAATTTCGCAGGCTTCCTCAAAACCATCTGGCTAAGGAAGATAAGCTGGAGGTTTGATTTTCCTACTTTGCATCATATTTAGGAGTCTGTTTATTTGAAGTAATAAATATCTACAACAGCTGCTTTGAACTAGTTACCTCTCTAGTCTTCATGACTGTTTTGCTTGAAAAGCCATAAATTTTTATAGGAAGATAAAGGAAACTTTTATCTTTTTATTTTTGACCAGGTGAAGAAAATGATTGTCCATGCATTGAGCAAAGCAGTGAAGGATGTGGAGAAATTTTCTCGTCACAAATGAACTTCCATTTGTAAGTTTCTGCTACTTAAAGCTTTGTTCCTTTATAAGTTTTACACTTATTTCATGTAGTAAATTTGTTTGTGGTTAATTGGTAGCTTGGATAACTTATTATGGGTTATCGGCATGGCATGTTTTAGGTGTCTGAAGTCACTCTTATTCGTGTGTACCGGCATCTCAGCAATACATATTTTTGTGGGGAAAGAAGCCATTTCAGTTCTGGACGATACATATTTTTGTGGGCGTTTGCTAATATGCAAGTATGCTTGTACTGTATCTGTCGTGTCAATTATCTGGAAACAGTAGGAGTGAAATGTGCTTGATGATCGTGGCTAAATTGATCACATTTTGGTTTTTGTAGTATGGTCAGCTTTGCCGATTGTATTTGACATAACTTGGTTAAATTAAATGGTGATGCCATTTTTTATTTTTATTTTTCTTTCTATTAGTACGAGATTTTCTTTGGCAGTGGCGCTTCCGTGTGAAGTCTATTGTGCTTAAACTCATTTTCTTACAATTACGGTCAAAATGTGATCCCATTATTTCTTATTAAATCATAATTCATTTTTTTTTTAAATCAATTATACATTTTCAATAAAATAATATTATATGTAGATCTAAAAACTTTTTTAATTTTATAATCACATTTTAAAAAAATATTATTATCCCTCATTATAATGTGGAAAAATGGAGGCAAATGGGCACTTATTAATTTATGAAGTTTTATTACAAAAAATCAACACTCTTGTCCATAATAAAAATAATAAGCTTGCAAATTAAAAGTTTCGTCCTCATACTATTGTTATCTAATAAAAAACATTCACTAAATTTATAATAATAAATTCTGAAAAATGGTTAGCTTAGAATAACTGTTTGGTTCCAAGAATCACGACTATTTTAAAGTAGAATAATTTTTCAAGTAAAAAACCGTATGTGGAACTTCTGCCTCATACGGCTCCTCTAGGGATGGAGGTAGGCCCTACATTTTTTTTTTTTAACAAATTTTGTACAGGAAGACAGCTTGATTTGTTGTCAAAAACTATTTTTGGCAACAACCAATACGAATCTATGAAAAAACTCTGTACTTATAAGTTATAGCATGATTGTTTAAATTAAGGATCCACTTGATGTAATTTTTGAGAAGTCAAAATAAGTTTTTACAACTTAAAAATCATTTTTGGACTCGTTTGATTCAATTTATAAAAATGCTTATTCAAGTTAAAATAACTTTTACAGAAAATTTATTAGTTGATTAATGTGACTTTCTAAACATTAAGGTAGTTTTTATTCAATTCTTAATGTTTTTGTCTGACTTTGGGAATGATTGTGTTTGATGATCATGGCTAATCCATCATATTTTCTTGGGTAGATTATGATCAATTCTTATGGTTTGCTAGTAAGCGCAGTAGTGAAGTGTTAAATCACTTACATCTCTTGGCACTTGATTTTGGAGACAAAACATTTGCACCAACCTATTGTGGTAAGCTGCTTAGTTTATGATAAGTGCTGATGATATATTACATTAATTAATTTGTGGATAAATTTGCTATCTATCAATAGATTGATGTATAACATGAGTTATGTATCGGTTTCTTTTCTAATAAAATCTTTATGCTTCAATGTTCGGAAATTTAATGAATTTGTTGTTATGCTTGCTCTCAAAATTTTCTATGAAAAAAATATTTAAACAAACAATTTAAAATAAATATTCGTTATACACCCTCCGAGGGTTCATTTGGTAAGAGTTTTTAAAAGTCAAAATTGTTTTTGAAATTAAGAGCATGTTTGGTAGAGAATAAAATCGGATTAAAATTGAAAAATTAATCGTTATTGTTGACCTTTATTAGACGAATGTGACTTAATAACGGTCATATTTTCAATTTTAATCGGATTTTAATAGTTACCAAACAGACTCTAAGATTATTAAAGTAATTTTTTCGAGAAGTTACTAGTCAAGAAGTTACTAGAAGTAAATATTAAATGCAAAAGTTCCGTGAAAAGTTAGCGGTCAATGATGGTACACGGAAGGCTGCTGTCGCCATCTAAACTAAATTCAATTTGTTTCCCGCCATAATACGAGGACCCATATAGCCTACTTTCTATCTTCGTTCAAATTTATTAATAATTTTGAACTCCTTTACATTGCTTTCCTTTTTTTTTAAATTTATTTATTTGGGAAATATTTTATTATTATATCACTCCTCAAGTTTTTTAATTGGGACAAATTTCACTTCCAAAAAAAAAAAAAATACAATTTTAATTCCTCCATGAGAAATTATATAAATAATTAGATGCAATTAACTTCTTTTTTAGGAAAGATATACAAAATACATATATTTTGAGTTTATTTATACTATGTTTGATTTTCATTAAATTTTAATTCATTTTTCTCTTTTTTTCTTATCAATCACACACTCTCTTTCTCTTATTAAAATAATATTACACATAAATCCAAATATTATCCTTATCTTTTAATCACACATTTTTCAAAATATACTTTTCTTAAATCAATCTTTTTCAAATAATAGATGTCAAACAAGGGCTTATCACATATTTAAAGTAAGACTTATCCAAAAAAACTGATCAAATTTCTATGATTTAGCGATTTACCATTTCTATTCATCTCATCAACGGGCAATGGCCAACTTCTTATACATCACTTACAAATTGACAGTCGACTGATGTTCGGCTCATGTTTAGCGCTATCGAGAATTACAATTCAACGTGTTAAACATGTTACAAATGAGAATGGGAAAATTTGAAAAAATAGAAATATTATGGAAAATCAAAATTTCACCAACATCAGTGTGGGCCATAATATGGTGGGTCCACGCCCACTGTGAACTCCATGCCCATTGTAAAGTAAACAGCCCTTAACTCGCTTCAGCCGCCGACTTAGAATCCTAAGCTTTCCCCCAGTATCACCAGAACAAATCTCAACCGTGAAATCAGTCAAATTCACACGTGTCATCACATGATTCAATGGTCATTTTTAAAGCTACACGTCAAGTCTAAGCAAGTAAGAGACGTGTTAGATAAAGATAGCCGACTTAGACCGACCACTCATCTGCCACGTCATCAGAACCACCCAACTTGCTTCCTCGAACCTCTGTCCTCCCGCCACGTGTTCTTTTACAACGGCTAGTTTTTAGGCAATTCCAATATTTAACTACTGTGCCCACAAGCTTCTTTTTTTAATTGGATTGGAAAGTTCGAGTCTTCTCTAGCAAATCTCAAATAGTTTTCGAAACAGATTTTTTTGCCTTTGATACTTGTTTGTTGAAAAACCCATAAAGGAAATATATAAATTGTAAAATATAGAAGTGCGTAAATATAGAAGATAGTTGAAAGTCGGTTCTTTGTTTCCTTTTACACTACAACCGTTACATCAATCCCCATTNAAATATATAAATTGTAAAATATAGAAGTGCGTAAATATAGAAGATAGTTGAAAGTCGGTTCTTTGTTTCCTTTTACACTACAACCGTTACATCAATCCCCATTTACTCTCTGCGTCAAATTAGGGCTTCTCAAGATTTTGGAACGCCGTACTGTACACAAATATATACTTCTGCCAGAAGGATTTATAGGAAGTGATACAGATTTTTTGACTGTTTTTGGCTAGTGGGCATCTATTATCTTAAGATTTTAATTTGAACTCTTGGTTATTTTGGGATAATTCTGATTTTGTTGTTGAAGTTTGCAAATAGAAAACATGGCGATGGGGAAGAAATTTGAGTCAATTGTGAACAGAGCAAATGAAGGGTACGGGATGGGACTGGTGAGGAGTACATCATTTGGGAGGAAAAGGGTTGCTTTGTCGAATTTTAATTTGGAGTTTGATGGTCATGATAGTATTCTCAAGACACCCACAAAGAGACAGTGCTATGAAGATTCATTTCTCTGTTCAGACAAGTCTGTTCTTGAAGTCCTGCCTCAGGATGTTCTGGTTAGTACACTTTTGCTTAATTAATTCTTTCAGTACTGTGAAAACTATGATTAATTGGGTTTTTTTATGTATACGATTGATAGTGAATGATTTAATTCAGTGATTATCAGCAGTCTTTGTTAAAGTTTAATGGTTACAAAATAAGAATGTCTGTTTGTGCCTGTCTTACTGAACTGTGTTCTGACATGGTAGGATCTTTTTGTGATGCAGATTAGGATATTGTGTGGTGTGGAGCATGACGATTTGAAGAGGCTTGTTTTTGTATCAAAAACACTAAGAGATGCGGTAAGATTTTTTAGTCAAGAAAGATTTTGATTTCTGTCAGTTTTTTCCCGGGGATTTGCATGAGTATGAATCTTGACTTGTGGTTTTTACTCGAACAAAACAGACTTTGATTGCAAAGCATTGGCATTTTGCATACAGTACTCCAAGGAAGACTGTTGGGTTCCAGAACATGGACGATTTGGGCGAATTCAACGAGTTTGAAGCTCCTAATGCTCCAAAGGAGTTGAGGGTTCCAAGGTCTCGATTGAGTGCAAAGAAGCTAGCCGACATCTCAGTGGCCTTGTTCTCACCTGGTAGCGAAGATGAATGGCCACGGAAAGATTTATTAATGGCGATGGAAACAGAGATATGAAATTGAGGTTTTGTATAGTTTGGAATTGTTTGTACATGTAGAAGCAATAGCTTTCAGGCCTGTTTTCTTCAACTATTCCATTGAAGATGGTTTGGCTTGTCTTTAATTGTTTGTGAACATGTATGTAGATGGAAGTCTTGAAGCGCCGTGCTGGCGCTTCTGTTTTGATTAAGATCTTAGGGTGTTGTGTATATAAGACATGCTCGTTTTGATTTATTTGAATGAGTCTAATAAAATGTATTCCTTTATAACTTTGGCGTTGGACTATTTTTCGCGTTGTTGCTGATCACTAGCAGTATGTTTTCTTCCATACAGAAAGGTCTTGATCATGATTTTTGGAGCGAATTTCGACGATAATTAATGAGAAAAAGGGAGGAGAATACTTGAAAGATATCTGTATTTTCTTTGATTTGGGAGAGGGTCCTGATGTTGAACATGTAGGATGGCATATAGACAACAAATCCAGAAAAATTATGGGTGACGATGTTGAAAAAAATATACCTCAATTACCAAGCATGATCTTGTGTTGGCCTGTTGGAGTGAGAATTGGGTACCTGGATTTCTCCAATGCTTGAAGTCTTAAGTCCTTGCGGGTGGAGAGCACTTAAATGAGTGGATAAAAGTTGAGACTACATACCTTTTAGGGGATATTAATGTATGCCCGGATATCACCTAATCATGGGTAAAATTGAGATATTTTAAGTTAAATATGATGTTTAATTGCATTCAATATCCTTTATTAGACTTTGATATCCAACCTAATTTGATTGAGATATGCTTGAGATTGACCAATTTAGGTCTTTGGAAAAGATAAATGTGAGTAAAAGACGAGGTCAATATTTTCTGATAAAAGTCAATGTGCTTTTATCATCTCAAGTAATAACATGTACTTAGGTGGAGATTGACGTTCTCCCGTTTTTCCTCATGATATATAAAAGGATAAAACTTGTGGTCGGCTCACTCTCGAAGATTACATGTAGAAGTGGTAGAAAATTATGTAGGTTCAATACTTAAACCAAGTTTTACTTGCAAGCGAATGTGCTCTCTTGCAAATAAAATTGAACCCTACGGCCCTGTTTGATAGGCCTTAAATTCCATGGAAGATGGAAAACTTCCCACCATTTTCCAACTTTTTGGCTGTTTGATAGGATATATTTTCCAAGCAAAACATTTTCCCAATTCCCGGCACGTGACCCTCGAAACTCAGTGATGTGGTCGTTATTTTGTTA
>CAIGRR010171946.1:0-14389 GCA_903798365.1 Fraxinus sp. 1973-6204
TGCATTTTTAGAGTGTCAACACAAACAATTAATTAGAGTGATTAAATAAGTAAATGATCAAAGCAAAAAAAAAAACAAAACAAAACAAAAGAACTCAACACCGATTTTTTTTTACGTGGAAAAAACCCCCCAAAATACTTGAGTTCTCAACAAATTGGGAAAACATAACAATGATAATTAATCTATAAGACAATAAATAATCTCACCACAAACCACCAATTTGATTAAACATCTAAGATACCCACTTTGAATACTACACCTCTAGAGATTAGAGTACCCAAATTACACTACTTAGAGAAGTCCCCAATTTGTGTTGTGTAGAGAAAAACTTGTGTGAATCCACACATAAATAATATTGAAAGAAAGAAAAGAAAAAAAAAATTCTCCCGTTCTCTTTCTCTCCACAAAGTAGCCTTTGATTCTTTGCCTTTCCTCTTGTGCAAGACAAAATCAGCCCCTGTTTTTACAATATGTGCAGCCTCTGTTTTCAATTCACATAGCAGCCTCAATTTCTCTCTGAATGTGCAGCCATGGTTTCAAACAACTGTCCCATATATGACCTACAAGACATATAATAGATTTGGGCATTTAATTTCCTCAGGGCTGGGAGCCAGCACATATAACAGAAGGGCCATCTTTGGTATGACTTGCTACAGAGCCTTCACTCACTCCAAATTGAATGGGAGGAATTCATGAATCAAGTATTAACTATCACTAAATCAATTTTCAGGCAGTAAGTTTCAAAATACAAAAATCAAGTATTTATTTGTTAATTAAATATATTAAAGTCACAATTATACGATTCATGGTCACATATGCATGATTATAGGTCACAATTTCTTTATTGGTTACATGTTATCAAATTAAACGGTTACAAATTATTTCAAGATCACAAATTAAAATTTTTATACGTCACAGTTTATTTCATTAGTCACAGATCAAAGAAATTATATGTCACAATTTATCGATCGATCACAAAGCCGCCAACACTAGATCCAATACTCAGCTAACAAAAATCATCATAACCATCACTGTCATCGCCATCGTCACCGCCGCCGCCACCACTTTTGTAACACCACCATCGCCACACCGCACCGCAATACCACCGCGAACAGATCACACCAGCCTGTCACTAGACTCACCACTACCGCCTATATTCTACCTAGATCCACCACAACCCCACCACCATCATCGACCGCACTGTTGACACCTGCACCGCACCACCAACAAAAAAAACGGCCTCCGCTGCCTGAATACAACAAAAAAAACCACCACCATAGCGTTTTTGGGATCGAAATCACTAGTAACCTCACATTGACCTCACCGTCTAGACGACACTTGTTCAGATGTTGACCCAATCTCCATCATCCTGTCATAGTCGACTCAGATTCGAGCTCGGTAGTGCTCTAAGCATCGTTTACAGCTGCGAACAGAACGCACATCAACGATAGATGGAAGAAGATAGAGATCACCACTACACAGAGGCTCCGATGCTTCCCTGGTATAGATCGCAGCAAGGCGCGATGCCATCGTCACCTGCACGACCACAAAATGAAGGAAGAAACAAAGACAAGCAACTATTGCAAATTTGATAGCTAAATGTTGACACTTTTCACTTCCTCTCTCAATATAGCCGATCTTCACTGGCGGAGATAGGGGTGGGCTGGGGTGGGCTACAGCCCACCCTTGCCCAAGCCCAACTTCTGAAAAAAAAAAAAAATGGTTAGCCCAATTCTTCCACTATCTTAGCCCTCAAATTAAACCCAATTCCCACCCAAACCCTTCTCCTGTGCACGGTTTCTTCTTCCAAAATCCAAATCGCCTTCGCCCCTTTACCCAAAATGGCGAAATCCTCTCTCAGTCTCTCTCACACCCTTCGTCCCTGCCCTTTACCCGAAACGACGAAAGCCGCGAAACCTCTCTCTCAAACCCGAAACAGCGAAACCCTTCATCCACCATCCGTCGAACGCCGTACAACACATATGATCTTAAGTTTTATGCCGTTGTTCAAGCCGTAAAACATTGGAGGCACTATTGTTTGGGATATTCTTACTAAAGACCACTTTCCTGCTCACAAATACTATAAATTAGCCTCCCATAGAGTTGAACCAGTGAAAGTTGTGCATAAAATCAGTCCTAATCTTGTCGTTTTTGCCTGCTGAGTCATCTCAATAAAGCAGATGTCTTCAATGTCAAACGTCTCTTTCCCTAACTTGCTGGCTTCCCATCTGCTATTCCACCAAATTTGGGGACCAATTCTTCGGCTTCAGGGGAGTATGGTGCAAAGAACTTAGAACCTGACTTCTTGGATACTTCCCCTTTTTAAATTCTTGCCTTTATTTTAGTGCCTAATATTTATTTAGTCTTTAATTATTGTATGTAATGTATGTAATCTCATTATTATCTTGAAGTTAGGTAGATTCTTTAAAATGAAGAAAATATAAAACTCTAGCTTATTAAACATCAACGTGACTTCTCTTCTCCTGCTGGTTAAGTTTAGTTCAGAAATTTCATTAAACAATTCGTTCGACTTGTAGTATCTTCATCTGTTTCTGATGCATTACATACAATTTTAAAATTTTTTGCCACCCGTACCCTCCATTCCTGGCTCCGTCCCTGCCGGTCTTATTGCCTCTTTCTTTGCTTCACCGATCGTTCTTCGGTCTAAAGATATCAATCTTGATTGGTGGAATTGCATTGATTGCCGGTGCTACCCTTGGTGGAGCGTCTTATAATATTGACATGCTATTTTTTGCTCAGTTTTGGTCTGGGTTTTACAAATCAGGTAATTACATAGTGTTGTGTTGTGGGACTTTTTAGCAGTCTACTACTCTTAGTGACTAGAATTATGGGTTTATAACATGGCATTATGTTGAGTGCAGTATTTAAATTATAAACACGAGCCCCTATCTATCACCTTCAGTTTTTACCTCAAGTGGTCCAAATTACATCAAAGTAGGTAAAGGTTCTGAGCTCAAGTTGCACTGCCACCCCTGTATGAAGAAATTGTGTCCATGTAAGACTTTAATTGGAAAATAATGAACCCTGCCCTCGCGCGAGGGGACACGCGACCCTCTTTAACCACTCATTCTTTCTTTTTGTATCTTTTTACCTGATCAATATACCATAAATGGAGAAGAAAATGGAAACAAAGCGTCTAAGCAGGCACTAGTATTAGGGAATTCGTACAATCATACTTAATTGACTCAACCCGACCTGATTCGATTCGGATCCGTGGTTTCGAGTTTATAAGCCCAGCCCTATCCACAAGTATAGCTCAATTCTCCGCACATTCATTCACCATTGTTTATAAACACATTACCGGACATTCTTTAAGACGCCACACAACAATCGTACTTAAAACATTTGAGGTGGACTACAAATATATTTATGTGCCATGAAATAAATAAAAAATATTTTATTCCTCATATCAAACTCTAATTCGTGCAAACTTGCAAAAAATCTCTCGATCCAGTACAAAACCATGCATTAATGGTTATTGAAAGGGGTTTACTACTTCAACAAGTGGCCACAATATAAGAAAGAAAAAATAAAAATGGGAAAACATTCACAAAGTAAAACGAACAACTGACAAGTGAGCATTGTATTGTTCTGGTCAAAATAGTCAAAAGCGGGGGTTTTTTTTTTTTTTTGAGAAAAAGGAAGATAAAATTGAATCTGGAAAAGATTAGGCGGTGGAAACAATGGGCGTGTTCGGTATATCTCAAAATTAAATTAAAATTGAAAATATAGTCGTTATTAGGTCCACACTCGTCTAATAAAGTCAACAATAACTGCTTGTTTTTTAATTTTCATCCGATTTTAATTTCTACCGAACACGCTTAATATATGGTGGGCCACTTTAAAGACCCTTATCCATATCCATATTACAGCAAATATGACCTTTTACAACTCACAAAAAACTTCAATTAAGATTTTGTTGAATTTTAAAAGATTATAAATTTTAATGAATTTCATGAATTTGAATAGATTTTCACAAAATTTATAAAAATCTTATATTTTTTTTAAAAAAACTTGAAATCCATTCAACTCTTTTAAAATCTCTCTATTAATGAGACTTTTATAAATTCACTAGTTATTGAGGATATCTAATTTTTAAATGATTTCATTAAAATCTCAATTAGGAACACTTAAATTGTAATGGATTTTATTAAAAGATATATTAAAATTTCAATTGAGAATACATAAATTTAGAACATTTTTAAAATCCATCACAATTTCAGTTGAGGACAGCCCCTAAATGTTACCAAAGGGGTCCATATCAACATTTTAGTGAGTGAATATTACAATTGATTAACATAATTGAGATTTGACAACTTTTTATAAATGAATGTTGTTAATGTCGCGTTTTGCAACGTTCATTAACTGTTGCGAAATTTTATTTTTTGCAACGTTTTTTGAACGTTGTTAAAATTTGGTTTCATATATATCAACGTTTAGTGTCTGTTGTTGAAATTCTCAATATATAACATTTTTGCAACGCTCATTGATTGTTGCAAAATATTTCACCGTTTGCAACATTTCTTCAATGTTGCTAAATGTTTTATTTTTTGCAACGTTTATCTGATGTTTACTTTTTGCAACGTTCGCTAATTGTTGCAAAAAATTTCATGTTTCACAATGTTGTAAAAAGTTTAATAGTGAATGTTGCAAAAACTTTATTGACAATACTTGAAAAACATTGCAAAAAAGTTATGAGACTTTTATAAATTCACTAGTTATTGAGGATATCTAAATTTTAAATGATTTCATTAAATCTCAATTAGGAACACTTAAATTTTAATGGATTTTATTAAAAGATATATTAAAATTTCAATTGAGAATACATAAATTTAGAACATTTTAAAAATCCATCACAATTTCAGTTGAGGACAGCCCCTAAATGTTACCAAAGGGGTCCATATCAACATTTTAGTGAGTGAATATTACAATTGATTAACATAATTGAGATTTGACAACTTTTTATAAATGAATGTTGTTAATGTCGCGTTTTGCAACGTTCATTAACTGTTGCGAAATTTTATTTTTTGCAACGTTTTTTGAACGTTGTTAAAATTTGGTTTCATATATATCAACGTTTAGTGTCTGTTGTTGAAATTCTCAATATATAACATTTTTGCAACGCTCATTAATTGTTGCAAAATATTTCACCGTTTGCAACATTTCTTCAATGTTGCTAAATGTTTTATTTTTTGCAACGTTTATCTGATGTTTACTTTTTGCAACGTTCGCTAATTGTTGCAAAAACTTTCACATTTCACGATGTTGTAAAAAGTTTATTAGTGAACGTTGCAAAAATTTTATTGACAATACTTGAAAAACATTGCAAAAAAGTTATTAGCAACAGTAAATGAACGTTGCAAAAATGGTATTAACAACATTCGAAAAACGTTGCCATATTCTTTTATTTTACGACAACATCGAGGTTTGCAACATACGCTCGAGCGTTGTAAAATGTCTTCGACGATATTTCTTGAACGTTGCAAAATGCTATTTTTGTTGTAGTGCCATATCCATTCTATTTTCTTCTCACTCAAACCCATTCGAAGTCTTAAATTTTACGGAGAGGACATTGAGGCAGAGGAAGAAGGAGAGACATAAAACAATCTGCCATCTTTAAATTTATTGCCTAGTAAAGAGTAGAAATACTACGCAATTCAGAAAATTGGAAAAGAGAGGAAAGATGAAACACCAGGACACTTGAAGCTTGGAACCATTTTATCTTTTCTCCAGTTTATTCCTTGTTTGTCTGTAATCTAAGGTAAGTTTAGGTATTTTAATTTGGTGGAATTTTTCTTTATGAGCTAATATGATGCAGGATGAAAGATGTGAATGATAATAATTGATTCTTTCTTATTTGTAACACACGAACGGATGTTTATTCGAATTTCGTTCGAACGGTCGTGAGAATATATTTGGAATCTATTAATTAGCGGGAAAATCGAAATGTCTTATTAATCAAGAAAGAAAAAAAGAATGTCTCCTTTACAAATCTCTAAAAACACATACAAAGACCCAAAATTAATCCTAACCACATTGAGATCCTAATTATAAAGACAAATTCAAGAAGCTGCTAAACAAATCTGAATAAAATCGAGTTCACATCACGTGCGATATGTGAATTATTTGTTGAACTACATGATTATTGCTAAAGTTTCTCTCACTATGATATATATGAAATTACAAAGATTGTATATTGATTACTTGTGAATTGGAATGTGAAACATATGTGATATTGAAATTGATCAAAAAAGTATCAGTGATTATATACTTCTTTTAGTTCATTGAAGGGTCTTGATCGAGTTCTATACTACATGAAGGGGTCTTGATCGTATACATATAGTTCACTTAGTGGCTTTGGTCGTGTTCTAAAAGTGATTATCAGAGATCTATGAAACATTCTTTCGTTCACGAAGGGTGCTTGAGGCTAGTGTCGAAAATGTTTAGCTCGATGGGCAATTTACACGCGTATAATCATATTTTGCATTTTAGTCAGATGGTACATTTTTGGTGAATTTCTCCGTACATTGTGATATGATGAGATTATAGTATGTGATAATTACGGATTTTCAAATTAACGGCTACTAAGTTACCGAATGATTATAATTGTCCGTTTTTAGTTTTGACCCTACGTGCAGAATTATTATATTAAAAGCAATAAGTCATTTTTTAATAATTTCTAAATGATTAAGAATACTCGTCCAATTTTCCTATGTTTGAATGTCATCGTTTGCAATATGGAAAGCAATAAAGAACACCAATAATTGTTGACAGAGAAACCCAATGTGGGAAAAACTCCAAGACCAAGTTAGTTACCTCCACTATAGACAATATGGATTACATTCTGTTTCTAGCCTAGAAAATTTCACTAGTTCCTCTTGTTGTAATTCCTGTAATCTTCAAAATCTGATGTATCCACCAGCTTCCTGATCTTCTCGATTGTCTCTTCCAATTTTTAAGAATAGATCGAGAACGTACATGCATATCCAAGACCTCCGTGCTTTTTCTCGTTCTTCTTTTTGAACTATGCCTCATTCTTTGAATTTGTTCATCTCTGTATCAATTGACTTATAGTTGTTGTCATGTTGTGTAGAAATTATATGCAGCCACATGTTTCAACTCATCTTTTGGGTTTTTGAGGATCATATTTCAATTTTCTGGTTGTATGGCGATAGTGGCGGCCGCATTGTGCAATCTGGGTTGTTCGGTTGTGTATGATATTGGTACATGTGGTGGTGATGGTGGTGATACAATGTAGTGTGGTGTGCTATGTGACTTAGGTGGTCCAATCTACCTTTTCTTGTGTTGGTTGTGGTGGTGGATCTGAGGCGACAATGGCATTTTAAGTAATGTTCGACAGTGGTGGAATGGGGTGGGTGAGGTAGATGAGATGAGATGAAGGATAATTTGTGACCAATTAATTGGATAATTGTAATCAATTAATTAGATAAATTGTGATCAATTAATTTGATAATTTATTATAAATAATTTGTGACCTTTTAAAATGTATATTTCTGACTACATTTGTAATTGTGGTCTATAATTATGTCTTTCTGACTATGATCTTGTGTGATTTTTGACTACCATGTGATTGTAATTACAAATTATGTGATTATTACTGTGATATGTTTAATTAAATTAAGGTCACAAAATGCGACCACTTAATTTTGAAAAAGATATGATTTTAGAACGACAGAGAGAGAGAGAGAGAGAAAGTGTGAGATGTAAGAGCGAAAAAGTGAGAGGTGAGAGAAATAATTATTTAATGATATATATTCGAGAGAGGTAAAGTGTGAGGTAAGTGAGAGAATGAGAAAGCGCGAGGAACAATATTTAAATGATATTAAGATATGATATTGTTGATGGAAATATCCTAGAGTAACTATTTTTTCTAAATTTCTTTCATAATATCATATAATAAACTAATATTATACATCACCTGATTTTTTAATATTTTTGTAAGTTTGTTTTAAGTGAAATTTTATAATTAAAATATTGTGTTTATCAGTTTATGTGTTTTTCCCAAAAGCATTGGAATTTATCACATATACAAATATTCATAACTATTAATGGGGCTAGGACATGAAAAATGGTGACACATAATAACCAAACTATTAATTCCTTCCGAGGCTGAAGTGATAATTCCTTTAGTTTATTACAAGAAAAGAAATTATGTAAAAATCTTCTTTGTTTCGTTGTGTATGGCAAAGAGACAAGAAGGAAATTCGTGGGTGAGCGNCCAAACTATTAATTCCTTCCGAGGCTGAAGTGATAATTCCTTTAGTTTATTACAAGAAAAGAAATTATGTAAAAATCTTCTTTGTTTTGTTGGGTATGGCAAAGAGACAACAAGGAAATTCGTGGGTGAGCGCGCATTTGAAAAGTATAACTTAACGTTTATGATTGAGTACGTGAACATCCAGCTATCAACTGGTGGAAATAATGGTAGGGCTAAGATTATATATGTCCTAAATAGGAAAATGACCCTAAGTTGTTTCATGCGGAAATGACTTTAAGATGTTGATTTAGCACGTTGAGTGGAGACCAGAACTCATTGTACGTATTATATTACGCCACTAGATAAATTGTATATTCGGTTATTGATCTTTTAGTAACTTCTCAATTACGTCACTAAATTTTAATTTTTTTCAATTGAATTATTAAATTTCAATTTTTTTCAACATCCTGTCACTTATCGTCTCCAAACTAATGAGGATTACTTAGTTGCCAACCGTATGAAATTGATCTTCTCCGTAATTGCTAAGTGGCACCCTAAAAGGAAAATAGTTAAATATGATTATGACAATGTCTTTAGCTTCAAAGGTAAAAAGGATTTTTATTTATTTTGATATTTTTATAACACGGTGTAACTGTAAGTTTGTAAGTTGTCATGTCATGCATTGATTACCTAGTAAGTTCTACTGTGATACGACGTCCAATTAAGCAATTTTCATAAATTTAGGAGACGATAAAGTGGTGAAATTTGAAACTGTATTAATATTTAGCAAGTCATGAATCTAAATTGAAGTTCAATGACCTGATTGAGACAAATTGAAGATGTGTATGTAAGTCCAAGTAGAAGATCAACGACAAATCATCACGCTTTCAAAGTCCAAATTTTGTAATATGTCAGCATCAAAACAGCATAGAAATTCATGGACCATATTCAATAAAACAAAGAACACATATTAATCATGGTTGTTGGATCTAGCCCTTGTCCAGTCGTGTTGAAATATCTCATTGAAAGGTTCAACAGAGTACAAATTTGTTTATTCGAATCTTGTCTTCAACACGTTCTCTGATTATAGCCCTTGCCTCGACCCAACTCTAAATATATTTTTATTGTTATCAGCTTGTAAAAGGCCATGGCAGTTGGACTGGCTATTCAAAGTGAAGGCGCGGAATATGCTGGCAAGATTACATGGTTTGTAGTGTTATCTTGCATGATTGCTGCAACTGGAGGAATAATCTTTGGTTATGACCTTGGAATTTCAGGTTTTTAATTTACTTGTTTCTTGTCAACCATCGTTCAACTGATTGAATTAACTTAAAGATTGAATGAAAGTAATTTGAAGTGGTTGATTAAATTCTATATATTTGTGTGAAGGTGGGTTGACCTCAATGGAATCATTTCTGAAGGAATTCTTTCCGCAAGTATACAAGAAAATGAAGGAAGAAAAAGGGACAGGCAACTATTGCAAATTTGATAGCCAATTGTTGACACTTTTCACTTCCTCTCTCTATATAGCTGGTCTTATTGCATCTTTCTTTGCTTCACCGGTCACCAGGACCTGGGGTCGGAAGATATCAATCTTGACAGGTGGAACTGCATTGGTTACCGGTGCTGTCCTTAGTGGAGCATCTTATAATGTTTACATGCTATTGCTTGGTCGTGTTTTGCTTGGTGTTGGCCTCGGTTTTACCAATCAGGTAAAGTGACTTCCATATCTCATTTTTTTTCTCCTGATTTTGGAGATTCTTTTCTCATTGTTGTCTGTAGTTTTATTTATGTGTTCTTCAAATTTTTTGAACAAAGATTATAGAATGAATCAGGAAGTAAGTCCCTATTCCAACACCAACAGATATATAGTACAGTGCAAAGATCTGAACATCTTAATGCTTCATAAAAACAGGTTGGAAAAAGTAAAAAGATTTAGCTGTCTAATACTCTTATAGTGTTTACAGTTTATCAAATGACTTTATGGGGCATTTTTCTTCTGTTTGATTTTGCCTGTTCAATATATCATAAAGCTGAGAAGAAAATGGGAGCAATGTGTCTAAGGAGGAAATAGTATTATGAAATTTGTTGATACCTGAAAACAGATTTACTCAAAGAAAGTACAAAACCAGAAGGGCTAATTCGACCTAATCGTACCATGCAATNTTTTTCTTCTGTTTGATTTTGCCTGTTCAATATATCATAAAGCTGAGAAGAAAATGGGAGCAATGTGTCTAAGGAGGAAATAGTATTATGAAATTTGTTGATACCTGAAAACAGATTTACTCAAAGAAAGTACAAAACCAGAAGGGCTAATTCGACCTAATCGTACCATGCAATCCTTTAAAAAGCATTCTCAGTGAATTATTTAGAACTATACGGTTCTTTTTTTATGCTCAAACAGAAATAAATAAATATTAAGTTCTTCACAGAGTATTATAGGATGTGCTTGCAGATTTATATTTAAGTGAAACAATTGTGTTTTCCTTTTTATTACAGAGTATTTTTGTACCACTCAATATAAATTTGTTAATATTCTGCGTATCACCTATTGTCTACAGGCAATTCCATTATACCTCTCAGAAATGGCACCGTCCAAATACAGGGGAGCTTTTAACATGGGCTTTCAAATCTGTCTTAGTTTCGGTTTTATACTAGCCACATTGATCAACTACTGCGCTCTTAAAATAAAGGGAGGTTGGGGTTGGCGAATTTCGTTAGCAATGGCTGCAGCCCCTGCTGCAATTCTGACTATTGGGGCATTTTTCCTCCCAGAGACACCCAATAGCCTAATTCAGCACGGAGATGATCACGAAAAGGCCAAACGAATGCTACAAAGAATCCGAGGCGTTGATGATGTCCAAGTAGAACTAGACGATCTCATAAAAGCAAGTTATGCTTCAAAATCTGTCAAACACCCGTTTAAGAATCTCTTGCAAAGAAAATATAGGCCTCAACTCGTTATGTCAATAGCAATTCCCTTCTTCCTACAAGCGACAGGAATCAATGTGATCGGGTTCTATTCTCCAGTACTCTTTCGGACAATTGGTTTATCCGAAAGTGCATCGCTGTTGTCAACAATGCTGATCTCATTTGTGGGCTTAGGTTCGACAATTATGTCATCTTTGGTAGTTGACAAACTTGGCAGACGAGCTTTATTTCACTTGGGCGGGATTCAAATGTTCGTTACACAAATGCTGATTGGAGGAATAATGGCAGCCAAATTGGGGGATCATGGAGGATTAAGCAAAGGGTATGGCATTTTAGTTTTGATCTTAATTTGTGTATATGTTGCAGGTTTTTGTTTGTCATGGGGACCATTGGGATGGGTCGTTCCAAGTGAAATTTTTCCACTAGAAATAAGGTCAGCAGCACAAAGTATCAATATAGCTACGAGTCTTCTCTTTACATTCGTCATTGCTCAAGGTTTTCTTGCTATGCTTTGCGAAATGAAGTCTGGAATTTTCTTCTTCTTCGGGGGATGGGTGGCATTAATGACTGGATTTATCTACTTATTACTGCCAGAAACAAAGAATATTCCGATTGAGAAAATGGAGAAAATCTGGGTGGAGCATACTTTCTGGAAAAGATTTGTTCCTTGTAGTCAAGATTATGAAAAGAGTAAGATTGAGGTAGCATGATCCTGCTAATATGTATGCTCTATAGTGTGTTATGCTAAAGGTGCGCCAACTAAAAGATTTATGCTTTTTCTTCCTGTCATGGATAATCAGAGCTACATGATATTGTTATATGTCCTGTAAAATGAAAACCAGCACATATTTGGTGGGATGCACTACCATTCCTATTTATAAACCATTTACAAATTTGCCAAATAAATGCTAATTTAATTTTTTGTATTGAGTATTTTCTAACTTGGCTACATTGAAATCCCGGATTTAAAATGGCAAAACATGAAATTAAATTGAAGTTCAATGATCGTGATAGAATAAAGTTAAAATAATAGCCAGGTCCAAAGGTGTTGGGCAATTACTACTTGCAAGAATAAATTCGACAATCCAAATAATTAATTAGAGTGATTAAATATGAAAGTAAATGATCAAAGCAAAAACAAAAGAACTCAACACCGATTTTTTTTACGTGGAAAAAAACCCTCCAATGTAGAGGGAAAAAAGCCGCGGGGCAACTCCGACCAAATCCACTATAATAAACTGAGATTACAGTGTTCAATTTTATGCCTAAAACTTGAGTTCTCAACAACGATAATTAATCTCACTACAAACCACCAATTTGATTAAACATTTGAGATACCCACTTTGAATACTACACCTCTAGAGTACCCAAATTACACTACTTACAGAAGTCCTCAATTTGTATTGTGTAGAGAAAAACTTGTGTGAATCCACATCTAAATAATATTGAAAGAACAAAAAAAAATCTTTTCTCCCTTTTCTTTCTCTTCACAAAGTAGCCTTTGATTCTTTGCCTTTCCTCTTGTGCAAGACAAAATCAGCCCCTGTTTTTCAATATGTGCAGCCTCTGTTTTCAATTCACGTAGCAGCCTCTGTTTCTCTCTGAATGACGGTTTCAAACTTACTGCCCCATGTAGGACCTACAAGACATATAATGGATTTGGGCATTTAATTTCCTCATGGGCTGGAAGCCAGCCCATATAACAGAAGGGCCATCCTTGGTATGGCTTGCTACAGTCTGAAGGCTGTGAGGTTTAACTTATTTTTCCTTAAAAGAAACATGGGCAGGATCATGCTTTCAGAGTCCATATTCAGAAGTATGTCAGCATCAATAGAAAATAAAAATTCATGGACCATATATTAATCTGGTAGGTACCTAGTGGTTGGGTTCAGCCACTATTAAGTATGTACCTTTTATTTTTGTGATTAATAAAACATGCAACGTCTAATGATTTCATTAAAAAAATAATAATGCTATCGAGCAGTGAAGTTGGATATAGCCGTTGTGTACTCTCATCCGAACTATCTGGTCCTAAAATTTAACTATCATAATGAGTATATGTTTGTTTAAATCTTGTTTTTTAACACCCTCTCGTGACATCATTTTTCAGTCATAGGCATTATACATGCCCATTTTCATAAAACGGGTCTTTTCTTGCTCTCGTAGAAAGGAAAAAATTATTTATTTAAATCTGGCCTCGAGCCACCTCTAAATATATAATCTCACTTTGTGGCCAGTTTTTTATCCAGCAATTGACCGGCTTGAAGGCGGCCATGGCAGTTGGGCTGGTTATTCAAAGTGAAGGCGGGGAATATGCTGGCAAGATTACAGGGTTTGTAGTTTTATCTTGCATGATTGCCGCTACTGGAGGAATAATCTATGGTTATGACCTTGGAATTTCAGGTTTTTTATTTACTTGTTATTTGTCGACCGTTGATGAACTGATTGAATCAACTTAAATACTGAATGACTTGAAGTGTTTGATTAAATTATATATGCTTGTGTGAAGGTGGGTTGACCTCAATGGAATCATTTCTGAAGGAATTTTTCCCACTAGTATACAACAAAATGAAGGAAGAAACAAAGACAAGCAACTATTGCAAATTTGATAGCCAACTGTTGACACTTTTCACTTCCTCTCTCTATATAGCCGGTCTTATTGCCTCTTTCTTTGCTTCACCGGTCACTAGGATCTTTGGTCGGAAGATATCGATCTTGATTGGTGGAACTGCATTGATTGCCGGTGCTGCCCTTGGTGGAGCGTCTTATAATATTTACATGCTATTGCTCGGTCGTGTTTTGCTCGGTATTGGTCTGGGTTTTACAAATCAGGTAATTACAGTGTCGTTTTGTGGGACTTTTTAGCAGTCTACTAGTCTTAGTGACTAGTATATATTATATGGGTTTTATCACATGGCATTATGTTGACGGCAGTATTTAAATTATAAACATGGGCCCCTGTCTATCACCTTCAGTTTTTACATCAAGTGGTCCAAATTATATCAAAGTAGGTAAAGGTTCTGAGCTCAAGTTGCACTGCCACCCCTGTATGAAGAAATTGTGTCCATGTAAGGCTTTAATTGGAAATAATGAACCCTGCCCTCGCACGAGGGGACACGCGACCCTCTTTAAACCACTCATTCTTTCTTTTTGTATCCCTTTGCCAGAACAATATACCATAAATGGAGAAAAAAAATGGAAACAGAGCGTCTAAGCAGG
>CAIGRR010172098.1:0-15466 GCA_903798365.1 Fraxinus sp. 1973-6204
ATGTATATATCAAAATCAAATTTCAAAAATTTTCTCCCTGAACTTATATATTCATTTCCCCCCCTTAACTCATAGACTCAACTCTTTGAAATAAATACTAATATATTCCCCTTTTTGTCATGAACAATAAAGGAAAAATAGTAATATAAACATAAATACTACCGTAAGGAATGAGTGAAAACAAATATGTAGATGTATAATTATGCAAAGCATGTTTTGGGAGAAAACAATTCATTTTGTTGAGACAACTGTTTTTCATGGATTTTCAAATATAATATCAAAAACAATTATTTGTTTACTTATACATGTATAATTCATAAATAGTGAACTTTTCTCACATAACTCATCTTAAACCTATTTGGAGTAAATTGTATAAGTAACTCATCTGTAAAAAGTGACACTAATCTTCTATAAGCAAGACTCAAAATATTATATTAGTGAGAAAGGACATGCAAAGAGTCACTGGTGAATAAATATATTTCTCAAAGTATGAAGTCAAACTCAATGCTATTAGGACATTTTTAAATAAAAAGCTTATATATAATTTTGAATAACTTATATATCTTGAGGCCGATTACTCCAAAGTCAAACGACTCATAGGGTATACCATATTTGAAGATACCCAGCAGACTTAATCACTCAAATCATAAATGTTACGAAGAAAAGTACAATATCTTTTTCTTTTAGGTAAAGATACAAGAGTTTAGGTTAACTAATTAAAGGCCAATTCATATTCAAAGTCAACTCAACACATAGATAACTGTCATCCCAAATCTCACTAACACGATCAAGACTTACTCACAAGAGCTTAATTTGTGTAGTGCACATTGCACTTGAAATAGCCTATATCAAGTACTCGAAATAAGATCTTAACAACGTTAATGGATACTTTACATACCAAGCATTCTTCTTACGACTAGATCCAATCTCCTGGTCCTTGCGGAAAGAAAAAAGAATTTCACGCTATGAATTGAATTGGGTCCATGAATAAGAAATAGTGAGAATTTACTCGAAGTGGACCAAAACAGGCTTCGAGATTTCATCATCCCAATTTTAACATGATTAAGGCTTGAGAATAATGTAAGTAACATCCATTTAATACATAGTGATGTCAACAATGTATACGTAGAAATTCACGCTAATCTAATTAAAAGTGACCAAATTGGGATTCAAAACAGATAGAGAAAATTTAGAAACTGATTTTGAACATAAAAAATGTTAGGAACCAATTCCAAATTTTAATATAACTTTCAGGACCAAGTGAATATTTAATCCTCTTTACATCCTTTGTTGCTTCCATGAAGCACACTACCACCCTTTATTATATATATATTCGATGCATGCCTTAGACGACCACTTCTAGAATTTCCACCAAATGCCAAACATCTTTTTCTCTCAACTAAAAAAGTCTTTGCATTGACCAGGAATAAATGCCGAATATATTATAATAAAACCCAAAAAATAATAAAGAAATACTAGAATTTATTGATCCTTTATTCCATATATATTACAATTCAATCATCCTATGCTTTTACTCTTTCCATATGGCTAATATCAATGAAACCATGTCCCAACCTGGTGATTGGATTTCATACTATCAACCGCAAACCAACTCATATGCAACATTTAATGACATGGTTTCAGATGCTACAGTCGTCACCACCACCTCTACCGATGTCACAACCACTTCTATTCAAAGCAACTTGGGACCTGAAGGTGGCATTTCGAAACCTATCCGAAAACGTTCTAGAGCTTCCCGACGAACACCGACCACCCTACTCAACACCGACACAAGCAATTTCCGAGCACTGGTGCAACGGTTCACGGGCTGTCCACCTGCACCCATGGCTGGTGGTGGTGGTGGTGGTGGGTTTCACATGCAGTATCCTAACCAGCAACAACAGAACATATACTTCAGTTCATTGAACAACAATCCGGCTGGTGATTTTCATCAAAGAGTTAACAGCTCTACGTCTAACAACGTGGAGGATTCTACTGGCTTTGTTATTGATGGTTTTTCAACCTATCTGCCACCAAGGTCTTCATAGTACAATTAAATTGGGGCCCACAAGCGAGAGTTAGCTGCTGACTTTTCATAGGATGAATGTAACCAATGTAAGTTCCATCTTCTTTTTCTCACTTGATATGAGGACTTGGTAGATTAGGTATTTTGCATTACTTATTATTTTATGCTTCTTCTTTTTTCTTTAAATCATGATGTATAATGTTGAACGTGTATGAAATACTTTATAAATGCTGTAAAAATAATATTTGAATATGCGTGAATGTTAATTAATTTAGAATTTATATCATTGAATATATACGTGACAATGATTGTTAAATTATTTATTTAATTTCAATTGATTAAAACAGGATGTTAATTAACATACATCGATATGAATAAAGAATTGCATCATTGAATGTGGAATTCTAATTAATTTATAATTAAAATTAATAATATTGAAATGTATAAATGAAGATGAATATTAATTAAATGAACGTGAATGTTAATTAATTGAGAATTAATAATAGAGAATTAAAGTACACTGGTAAATTTATGATGTTAATATTTGCCAAATAGGAGCCTAATGTTTATTATTTCTGTACAAAATGGTTTAAATTTTTTTTTTTTAAATTAATTACTGAAGTAAACACATAAAAGTGCCATCAGTGCATGGATTTCTATCGCTGGAGAATTCCGATGGTTTAGTGTCCTCTAAAATCATTTTCAAGCGTTACAATCATCAAAAGCGCTGAAAGTTTTTCAATGGAATTGCTTGTCCGTGAACTTTGATAGGTTACACTTGTCAAAAATTATCAACGGTCCAAATCGTTAGTATTTACCTATGGAAGTGAAATTAACGTTAGTCGGTATGTATTAACAAACTTGGTTGACGAAAGTAATTGTCACTCGGATAAGCGACAAATTTCTATATATGAAGCCTCGAAATTCTGATGGCCTAGCATCCCTTAATTCATTCCTAGAGTTACTGTCAATGAAAAAATCCGAAGTTCTTTTAATGAAATTGCTTATTTGTTAAATTTAATTGGTTGCCAATCAAAAATTACCAACTATCCATAGATAACGATATTTAGCATCATTGGTGTTTGTTATGACACATAATAAGGAGTTGCCACGTGGCATCGTAACCAAGCTGTGGGACCAGATCCAACCAAACCAGGAGGCCCCTATTCCGAGGCCATGTTGTCAACCGAGGCCCAAGCATTATCCGAGGCCCAGGGCACCACCACGGATCTGAGGCTCTTTAGCAGCTAGTGATGACCTACGTGTAGGGATTTGCTCATGATGAAGATCTTTATTTGAATGATTGATGTGATATTTGTGTAAAGTATATCTGTGTCTAGTCTCTGTCTTGTCTTGTCTTGTCAATGTAAGAGCATTTAATGCCTTGTAAGGCTAGGAGAGTCAACTGATGGCTAGGACTTGATGTCTTGGCTGAGGAGATGGGATCACGTGTAAATTGATCCAAATGTCACCATTTCAATTGTAGCACTATAAATACCCCCACCATGTAACATGTAAAGACTAATGCAACTTTAAATACAAGAAACAACACGAGTTGCTCTCAAATATATTATTCTCTCATCTTATCATATTACAACTACAAATCTTATTCTTTTTGCATTGTTTGTTTATTATAACACAATCTCGTTATTAATATACTACCGGAGTCCGAACGTAAACGTCTCGTGTCGTTGAGCCCCTTCCATGTCCAATTTTTAGAGTGATCTCGACCGTAGATCCACTTTAACGTGCCGAATTTGGCTTACATATGCACGAGTGGGCCCGGCATCTGTTGGCAACATTTTTGAGGTCAACAGATTGACGTCGTCTGTGGAAAACCACACTATAACCACGAGCAACCCCGTGGAAAAAGCTATTTTGAGAAGATATTTTGGGGCATCCCCCTTTAAAAAGGATTTGTTCTTGAGAGAAGAACAAGAGGAAGCCCCTAGAGTTAAAGAAAATTCCAAATTTAGAAGTTCGAAAAGAAATGAGCTCAGAAGAGGACGTCCCCCCGAGGCGTGTAAGGGAGACTGATGAAGAGATCTCAGCCACAGCAGCTCCAGCGGCTCGGCACCAACTCCACCACCACCATAGATGAGGTGGAAGAAGGTTAGCCGCCTACCTCACTAGGGAAATGGAAACCATGGCAGCCAATATAAGGAGCATCACTAACAAAAACTTAGCAATGCAAGAGCTCCTGATGCAGATGCAAGGCCATGGAGGTTGCCCAGCTCCCCCTACGCTCCTCAGGAACAATACCAACCTGAAGAGGTGCAAAGGTAAAGAGCCCATCCTCCCAAGCATGCTAGAGGGATGATCCCTATTGAAAGAGAAGTGAGAGTTAACATATCTTCCAATTATGTCTCTAGCCGAGCTACCGAGGCCCCATTCAACATAGAGGGTAATTTTCTTCCAGAATATGAACCAGAGCATATGCCTCAGAGGTTTACTAGCATGTTTGATAGATTGAGACCAGCAGAACTGAGGCATATGCAACAGAATGAGGTACTAGTGCCTAGGAATAGGCCACAACCCCCACTCCCTGAGACTTGGCAATCAGAGAAAAGGCAAGAACATGTCTCCCGAGTTCCACAGCCTCGTCATAAGCGTCAAAGGAGGGAAGAGGAGTAGGCAACTAGGTAGGGCCTTCTGCACCACCACCTAGGTATGTGGTCGAAGCTAATTATGATTCAGATGGCCCACAGAGATCCTATGACTTAGATGATGATGATGACAACCTACTATTCTCACGAGAGTTAAGGAGTGCCCAAGTACCGAACAACTACGTGATGACTAAGCTACCCAAATATGATGGGAGAGGCGACCTAGCAAAGCACTTGAACAGTTACAAGATGCATATAAGCTTGAGAGGTACTATCCCAACTGTGAAATACAGAGCTTTTCACTTGACTCTTAGTAGAGCAGCTGAAATAGGGTATAGTAGGTTACCGCCTAGCAGCATCCGAAGTTGGCCAGAATGTAAAACCACATTTTTGAAGAGATTTGCTGTAAGAAAGGAAGGAGAGGCCCACATTCAGCGTCTCCGGGACATGAGACAACAACCTGGTGAAACTTTGAAGAGTTTTCGCTTCACGGATGAAATGACATATTGTGTTCAGGTCATAGATCATGAAGCCCTGTCCGCTCTAAGAAGGGGCCTAAATATGAACACTTTATTCTGGAGAGATGTACAAAATCAGGATCTAACTATCTACGATGCATTGCTAGAGATGATGCGACGAGAGATCATCAACTAAGAGTTAATAGACCACAGAAATAGGGTAAGTAGAGGCCTTCAGCCCCAGCAGAGGTAGGGTGGTAGAGTAACAACCTCTCACTTGATGGACCATCAATGGAATCAATCCGGAAATGAATTTGCCCAAAGCTCGGGCCATGCACTTGCCACAGCTACTTTGAATGCTGTCCTCATATTGGATTATGAGAATGTACCAGCCACCAACACTCAAATGAACCAGCCAACATAACAGACCCCCCCCTCCCCGTAGGGGATGAGGTCGAGGGAGAGGTCCAAAAATACTGCACCTATCATCACTCATACAGCCACAACATCGCGATTGTATAGATATTGCCCAATACCCAAGGGATGGAATTCCCGAAATGACAATCGAGACAATTCTCGCTTGAGAAGTATGCCTCCGATAAGGTACGACCAGCAGCCTAGGCGAGACGAGGACGTTCCCCACCATCAGGAGGTATCATCCCAAAGGAGGATGGAGCATGAGCATGACAGGAAGAGAGATGGGCAACAACAAAGAGACCATCGAAACCGACAAGAAAATGCCCCAATTCATGAGATTGACACTATTTTTGGAGGCCCCTATGTTGGTGGAGAAACAAGAAATTCCCAAAGGAATTAAGCTAAGAAAGTCAAGGGTCCTCCACTAACCAGCTACATTGTGGAACAGTTCCCGAAGGTACCAATCACCTCCTATTGCGTTCACACAAAAAGATTCAGAAGGTGTTCATTACCCCCACTGTGATGCAGTGGTTGTGAGGGCTGTAGTGGCTAGGAATGAATTAAACCGAATGTTGGTAGATAATGGTAGCTCAGTTAATATCCTTTTCGGGTCCACTGTCGATAAAATGATCCTAGACCATGAGCTTATCCCCACCAACACTCCCCTATACGGTTTCACGGGAGACAGCATAATCCTAAGAGGCAAGATTATACTTGCTGTAGAGATGGAAGAGCCTCCTTTATCAACGCTAAACTTCATGGAGTTCTTGATAGTCGATAGCAGGTCCGCCTACTACGGGGTGTTGGGTAGGCCCACATTGAAAGAACTTGGGACCGTCACTTCCACCCACCACCTATTCATGAAGTTCCTAACTGATCAGGGAGTGGCGACAGTGAAAGATGACCATAGAGGAGCCCAGGAATGTTATTTGAATGCCGGTAGAAAGGCGGAACTTAGGGGCCTGAATATGGTGCTTGGGGACGTGGGCTTAGACATCCGCTTAAAAATGTCTACGTATGATGAACTCGATCCCCGCATCATTGAAACTGAATCCCAGACCGTCGTAATGGAAGAATTAGAAAGTTTCTCTGTTGACCCGACGGATCCCACCAAGTTGTTGCAGGTGGGCCAGGCTACAGATTGCAAAGAGAAGCTCAAGGAATTTCTATGTAAGAATTGTAACGTCTTTGCTTGGAGGCATGAGGCCATGGTGGGCATTGACTCGGGAGTTAGCTGCCACCACCAAAAAATTGATCACAAAATTGTCCCGCATCGACAAAAAATAAGAGCTCTAAACCCGGAACGATATGAAGCTCTTAAAGAAGAAGTGCAGAAACTGATAAAGAATGGCTTCATCAAACATGCCCTCTATCCGAAGTGGGTCTCCAATTCGGTTCTAGTGAAGAAACATAACGGGAAGTGGAGGGTATGCATCGACTTTTTCGACCTTAACAAGGCATACCCCAAGGACAGTTTTCCACTCTTGAGGATAGATCAAATAGTGGATTCCACCACTGAGCACGAGTCTTTGAGCTTCATGGATGCCTACTCTGGCTACTATCAAATTCCCATGTACCCGGGTGATGAGGAACACACCTCCTTCATCACTGATCATGGGCTTTAATGGTATAAAATGATGCCCTTTGGGTTGAAGAATGTAGGAGCCACTTATCAAAGGCTTGGGAACAAGATGT
Source organism: Fraxinus sp. 1973-6204 (assembly GCA_903798365.1). Lineage (NCBI taxonomy): Eukaryota > Viridiplantae > Streptophyta > Magnoliopsida > Lamiales > Oleaceae > Fraxinus > Fraxinus sp. 1973-6204. The sequence goes on from CAIGRR010172098.1 coordinate 7,203, forward strand.
TTGCTGACCTACTTGGCAACACAATGGAGGTTTGTGTAGATGACATGCTAGTGAAAAGCCTGAAGGTTGGTGACCACATAACCTATCTCAACGATGCATTTCGAGTCTTACGTAAGTATCGCATGAGGTTGAACCCTCTCAAGTTTGCATTTGGAGATGCGTCAAGCAAATTCTTGGGGTACATGGTCTACTAACGGGACATAGAAGCGAATCCGAAGAAGATTCAGGCATTGATTGAGATGAGGTCCCCTCAGAAACCAAAAGAAGTGCAAAGTCTGATCGGTCAAGTGGTTGCTTTGAGCCGCTTCATATCAAAGGCAACTGACAAATGCCTCCCATTCTTTAAGATATTGAAAGGAGGCAAGAAATCCCAATGGACCAAGAAGTGTGAAGAGGCCTTCCGCGGCTGAAAAAGCACCTGGGGTAGGCCCCCCTCCTATCAAAACCCAAGCTGAGAGAAACTCTACAACTGTACTTGGCTATCTCCGATGAGGCCATAAGTACTGTCCTCATAAGGGAAGAAGGTTCAACCCAATTTCTAGTCTATTACGTTAGTAAAGCTTTGTTACCGCCTGAAACACGTTATCCAGACATGGAGAAGCTGACTTAAGCATTGATAACTGCATCCCGAAAGTTGAGGCCTTACTTCCAGGCTCACACCATTCATGTGTTGACCAACTTCCCACTTAGGTAAGTATTACAAAAACATGATGCTTTAGGAAGGTTGTTGAAATGGGCCTTAGAACTGAGTGAGTTTGAAGTCCTCTTCAAGGCGCGAACCGACATCAAAGGCCAGGCTCAAGCTAATTTTGTGGCAGAATTTGCTAATGTCCCTGAGGTGGACGATGCGATGAGGCCCTTCGAGCCTTCCACCTGAAACCTATTTATGGATAGCTCGTCTGGTGATACATGCTCAGGCTCAGGCTCAGGCTCAGGCTCAGGCACGGCGCAGGCGTAGTGCTAGGTTGAATAGTGCTGTACGATTTGGCTTTAAGGCCACCAATAATGCAGCTGAGTATGAGGCCCTCCTTGTCGGCCTGAGACTAGCTAAGGAAATGCAAGTGAAGAGGCTGCTCATCAATAGTGATTCCCAACTCATTATAGGCCAAGTAAATGACTACTTTGTAGCCAGGGATAAAGCCATGGCTGCCTACCTCAAATTGGTGATGAACTAACTCCCATCTTTTGAGAAGTTTGAATTGGCTCAGATCCCACGAACTGAAAATGCACACGCTGATACTTTATCCAAGTTGGCTAGTAGTAAGAACTCAGAGTTATAAATGGTGGTTCCAATCGAACACTTATTGAGGCCATCCACCTCGGCAGAAGAAGTGATGTGGGTCGAAGGGACCCCAACTTGGATGCAGTCCCTCATATCATTTCTTAAAGATCAAATTTTGCTAGACAACAAAGATGAGGACTTTAAGTTAAGAAGAAGATCCACCCATTTTGTGTTAATAGATGATGTCTTGTATAAATACGGATTCTCCACCCCCTCCTTCGATGTGTGGGAGAGGAGGAGGCCAACTACATACTCCGGGAGATCCACGAAAGTTTTTGTGGCAACCATTCGGGAGTGCTCGCTTTAGCAAGAAAGGCACTTAGGCAAGGGTACTATTGGCCCACTTTGAAAAGGGATGCCCTTCAATTTGCTCATAAATGTGATAAATGCCAGCGTTTCTCTCATGTCCAAAGACAGCCTACCTAGGAGCTTACTGCAGTGTCCAGCCTTTAGCATTTTAGTAAATGGGCCGTGGATCTCATTGGCCCTTTGCCAAAGGACAGAGGAAGCGCTAGCTTTGCCATTGTTGCGATTGATTATTTCACCAATTGGGTAGAGGCCCTGGCAAAGATCACTGAGGCTAATACTTCCAAATTCTTATGGAAAAATATAATATATCGATTCGGCATTCCCCACTCAATTGTTTCAGATAATGGGAAACAGTTTAACAATAAGAAGGTGATGGATCTTTGTGAAGAGCTAGGGATTAAGAAGCACTTATCTATCCCCATCATCCCCAGGCCAATGGCCAAGTCGAGGCTGTAAACAAGACCATAAAGCAGACTTTGAAGAAGAAACTCGAGCAGGACGCCGCAGGTGAGACTCCTTTCTTATGACTTATGGTGCTGAGGCTATGAGCCCGATGGAGGTAGGACTACCCTCTACTCGAATATTAAGCTTCAATGAGATATCAAACGATGAGCTTAGAAAATACGAGATTAATTTCCTTGAAGAGAGGAGGGATGATTCCTAGCAGAGGCTAGCTACCTACCAAAGGAAGATGTCCTGGTACTATACTGCTAAGATGGAAAAGAGGTCCTTCCGGATAAATAACATGGTGCTTCGCAGAGTGTTTTTGTCCTCGAAGGAGCTAGGGGTGGGCACCTTGGGACCTAACTGGGAAGGGCCCTTTCACATTGAAAAAGAGATCCGAATTGGCACGTACTGGATCAAAGACATGGATGGTAAGGTCCAGCCTCATCCATAGAATATTGAACATCTGAGAATGTACTATCAGTAGATGTAATCCACAGCTGGAGGTTTTTCCCAGCCTTTGAAAATAAACAAATGCTTTGTCTCAAGGAAGTCTGGAAACGTGGGTGCCTCGGAGGAGAGGCTGGATTCCCAACAAAGACCACCTCGTTTGAACTCCGAGGCGTATATCACATGCCTCCCTTTGACGAGGCTGAATGTCAAGGGAAAAGCCTTTGCTTTGATGAATCATCCACCAAGTAAGGATGCGTAGGCGCCTCGAAGGAGAGGCTAGATTCCCAATAGGGACTACCTCGTTTGAACTCCGAGGTGTACATCACATGCCTCCTTTTGACGAGGCTGAACGTCAAGGGAGCAGCCTTTGCTTGGATGAACCATCCTCTAAGTAAGGATGTGTGGGCACCTCAGAGGAAATGCTGGATTCCCAAAAGGGACCACCTCGTTTGAACTCCGAGGCATACAATACATGCCTTCCTTTGACGAGGCTGAACGTCAAGGGAAAAATTGACTCTTCAAACATGTTGAGGCACTTAGAGATTTAAGAGTGTCTAATGAAACTGCTTGACTAGTTACAGTTAAGTTAAAATGTCTCAAGTTATTCAAGTTAAAATCTTTAATTTCAAATGGTCCATTCAAAGCTCAAAGTAGCTCAACTAAAGGTTTAGAATTGAAGTCCCACTTAATTATTGGAGTTTACTCGAGCAGAAGCTTAGATAACATGTTTTATAATTTGTTATAACAAGCACATTGCTGAAGACCAATTATTTGGAAGGAAAAACAGCAAAATGTAAGCAATGTGAATTTCATTCATTAATTGAAGATGTAATTACATAAGGGCGCTTGAGGTAATACGAAAGATTTACAACTAGTTGGAGATAGGGGATGGGGGAGAGCTTGAGTCTTATTGGTAGGAGCATCGGCTGGGGCTTAATCCTCATCGGTAGGAGCATCGGCTGGTAGAGGTTGGGGAGCCTCTTTAGGGGCCTCGTCATCATCCTCCACTTCTACCACTTTTCCTTACTCGGCTCGGGTCTGAGGAACTTCATCTTCAATAAATTCGGCTTTAAGTTCTGAGGCATCCAATTTTGGGTAAAGATCCTCAACCCTCTCAATTACTTCATTATAAGCGACCCTCCTCCAGTAAAGAGCAAAGCGACGATACTCTTCGGTGAGATGAAAGTTAGCAATGTAGTTTTTCACCCTGATCTCACCTACTTCAAGAACGTCAACTTCGTATTTCTTCACCTTTGAGGTATTCCACCTTATTTGCTCCTCCATGAAGTTGTTAGAATCCCGACACCCAGCATGCTCCAAGTTCACCTTCTCCAGAGTCTCAGCAGTGACCTTTTGGTGGTTGTTGGAGATCTCAACCTTTTTTGTAAGGGAGGCCACCTTACACTGAGACTTATACACCTTCTTTTTGAGAGCCTCGATTTCAGCTAAGGCAGAAGTTAGCTTGGCCTCGTCTTCAACCTTTTGGGCCCTGAGCTCAGTAGCCTCCGCCTTCTCCTTTTTCATCTTTGCCACGGTAGCATTCAGCTTTTCGTACGAGGCCTCATTCCTTTGTTGAATATCAGAAAGAATTGTCTAACATTCAAGTGCCGCCCCAAAAGCCCTGAAATTTTGGCTCACTAAAGTGGCAGTGAGATCCACTGCATCGCAGGTAGCTACATAGTTCTGCCACCTCTCACTCTAGAACTTATTGAACGCCTCGATGGCGCTTCTCACCTCTGGTGGAAGCATCTTAACCACTGCAGGGGAAATCTTGTCAACCCTGCCTCCTATAAGGTTCCCAGACTTTCCTGGGGTCCTCTCAACTGGGGCCTTCTTAGTAACCTCAGAGGCTGGTAGCTTATCCCTCTTCCCCTCTTCATTGGCCCTTCGAGCTTGTATCCCTTTTGCAGTATCAAAAGAGGATTGCAGGAGTTTTAGCTGCTTGAGGGATCTTTTTTCGCCATGGGACATAGAGGTCTCGAAACTTAAAGAAGACCCACTTGTGTGGGCCAATTTTATCTTCTTCTGAGGCTCCTCTACCACGTATTTACCTCTGTCAGCACTTGGCTGACCCTCTTCGGAGCCTCCTCACCAACTCCCTTCCCATACTTATCCTTGCTAAGGCATTCAAGCCTCTCCTTCACTTGCTTTGCCCCAGAGGAGGAAGGCCTTAGAGCCTTAGCGCCAGCAGTGGCAGTGGCTTTCATAATGCTAGCCATGTCTGGTAGTACGTATTCTTTCTTGGAAAATTTATCTGTAAGCATTAAAAAGGAAGTTAGACATTGCTAAAACAATATGAAAATAATCAAAGTACAATAGCCTCTTACCCTTTAGAGCCATTAATCCAAAGTCAAAGAAATACTGGCTTCTCTCCAGAAGATGGGCAAAGCTTCAAAGCCTCGGAGAACTCTTATAAATATCTTCGATGACACCCCACTCAGCCTCGGTTAGTTTGTATCTAGTACTGGAATCTGCATATAAGCAAATGAAAGGGTTAGCACCTAGGAACTTAACATGAATCTCAAAATCGTAAGGCAACACTTATAGGCTTCGTAGTATTGGTTGGCACAGTATAGGCTGGGACAACGTCTCGCTCAACCATTTGCCACTTGTCCCTAACCCAGAACCAGGACTCCTTCCATCCTTTATAGAAGAGGGGAGCCCAACTAAGAATAAGGAATGAGATCCCCAAGCNGTACTGGGTCGGCACGGTAACAGCTGGGACGACATCTCCCTCGACCATCTGCCACCTACCCTTCACCCAGAACCAGGACTCCTTCCATCCTTTATAGAAGAGGGGAGCCCAACTAAGAATAAGGAATGAGATCCCCAAGCGGTGATGTAGTACCACCCATTAGAATTGTCCTTCCCCATGACTCTGGCATGGAACATGGTTTCAAAGACGTGCAGGGGCATATCCTCACCTAAGGAAAGCTCCTTCCAAATAAAGTATGTCCCAACCACTTGGATCCGCCCATTGGGTAAAATTTGGGTAGGGGACAACATAAAGGTCCTCAGCACCACCCTGAAGAAGGGGTGCAGAGATAGAGGCAAACGCACACCTGCTTTAAGCACGTATTCACTAAAGGCCACACATCTTGGCCTTGAAAAATAGGCTTGTTTGTAAGGCTCAGGAGCTAGGAGTTCTATGTAATGGGGTATGCAGTAGGTTTCCCTAAATTCAGCTAATTTGGAAGGGGTTATGGAAGATGGAATTTTTGTTGCCCCCTAGTCCGCCTCGTAATCTATAGGCTCCTCAATCATGCTATAACACTTACCCGAGGCCCTCAACACAGACTCTTCCCTATACCTGGCTACTGTAATAGCCATAGACTCCTCGATAGACATGGTAATTGGAAAGAATGAGGAAAAGGATACAAAACTATTAATGAATGTTGGAAAATTGCTTCTTTACAAGAGAATACCTAAGACGATAAGGATTTGGATGACTCACCGAAGAAGGATAGTCGAAAAACTTTGTGGAAGCAGGAAAACTTGAGAGGGTTTTACAAATATTTCGCAAAGGTAGAGTGTTGAAATGGCAAGATTTTAGCTTTTATACAAGAGAAAGATCCAATCCTAACCATTGGATCAAAGCTCAATTAATCAGAGGCGTTCAAATCTCAAATGATCCGAGCCATAGAATCTAAACAGTTGAAAACTATCAACGCCTCAGATCAATTCGTATGTTTCATGTAGGGGCTTCGGCTCGTGACCATTCTCCACAAATCACACAAGCTAATAATTGGCTATCATTATGCATTAACTACAAATGGCTGTGAGTGTATTGAAAGTCATTTCGATACAACCAGCCCACCTTAGAAACCTGCAAAAGTGTCAAATCATAGGCACTAATATCCACGATAAGTAATTTATAATTCAGCATCAGCCAGTTCAATTGTGAACTCGCCTCTGCTTCAAAAGGACTTCAACTTCGGCCAGTTCAATTGTGAACTTATCTCTGCTTCAAAAGGACTTCAACCCCGGCCAATTCAATTGTGAACTCGCCTCTACTTCAAAAGGTATTCATTAACCTCATACGTTAGCCACATATTTCTGTTATAAAGTAAGCAAGGTTTGAACAACTTTCGAAAATTCCACGCACAATATGAATATCTATGCCTGGACTTAGGAGACTAATATTACCACAAATTTTAAAAAAATTATAACTTTATTATTAAAAGTACACGCATGACATAAATAATCACACATGAACTTGGTGAACTATTGTTATGACTCGTTACTAGGTACTGTCATTTGGTCATCTTAACTAGGCCGTGGGCCTCTTGCTACATCATCCCAGACCCATGTACATCCGATGCTATATTATTCGAGCCCATATTCTGAAGCTATGTTGTTATCCGATGCCCAGTAGATCCGATGCTATATTATCTGAGGCCCATGTACATCCGAGGCTCTGATATTATTCGAGGTACCTTTCTGGATTCGAGGCCCAAGTAATTTCGATGCTCCTCAGCTAGTGACGGTCCCGTGCAAAGATTTAACTCATGATGAAGATCTTATTCGAATGATTGATGTGACCCTTGTAAAAAGTGTGTAACATAGAACAGAACAGTTAACATTGAGTATTTAATGCTCTGTAGGGTTAGGAAGGTCAACTTGATGGCTAAGACTTGATACTTCGGCCGAGGAGATGAGGCCACGTGTAATTTGATCCAAGGGTCATCATTTCATTTGTAATACTATAAATACCCCAACCATGTATCAATTGAAGGCTAATGAAACTTTAAATACTTGGAACTATATTATTCTCTCATCTATAATCTTATTACAGCTACAAATCTTGTTCTTCATCTATTGGTTTTTTATACAATCATGTTTCGTTTATGTCGTCGGAGACCGAACGGTGACGTCTTGTGTCGTTGAGCCCCTCCCACGTTCAATCTCTGGAGTTATCCTGGCCGTCGATCGGCATTAACGTGTTGGATTTGACTTGCGCATGCACGACTGAGCCCGACATCTGTTGGCAATAATTTTGGGGTCAACAATATGATTGTTTTTATTGGTGAAATGTTCAGAAAAATGGAGTGAACTACTACGCCATTCAGAATCATGCTATAGTGTCATATGTCATGACAAAATTATTGACATAATATTACATGTCATTACATTATTGGATTGTTTTAAATACAATCGACTTTTCTATCAAATCATATGATGTCACATCGAATTATATTACTACATCTGTTAATTTTCTTCCGGAAAAGTTGCAAAATTCGGTCATCAAGGAGGATGAATATAGTATTTTTTTTTAAAATTTTTAATAAGAATAGAATTATAGTAACAAAGGTATAAAAAGGGTTAAATACTTGTGTGGCCACCCAACTTTAAATTTTGTGTCTACATGGCCACTTAACTTTATTTTATTTCACCATGGCCACTCAATTTTATATTTAGTGTTACAATGACCACCCATGTTTAATTTTATTTCACCAAGGCCATCCAATTCCATATAACGTTTCACTATGGCCACTCAATTTCATATAATATTTCATCATAGCCATTCAACTTCTTTTTATCATTTTCATTAATTTTAAAAGGGGTAAAATGGTAACTTTGCATTATATATATATATAATTTAAATAAAAACGTATTAAAAAAACAAACTTAAAAGGTTTATTTTAAAATAAGTTTTATTTTATTTTATTTTTTTAAAGAACATTTTTTTAAAATAACTTTTTTTTTCTAAGTAACTTTTTTAAAATAAGTTTTTATTTAATTGTAAAAACATTTTTTTTAAATTATCTTTCTAAGT
>CAIGRR010172181.1:0-13571 GCA_903798365.1 Fraxinus sp. 1973-6204
AGCGAGAAATATATTTCCTCTTCTAAAGCTACTATATATCCCTAACAAGTGTATAGTGTTGTGTGCTTTTGAATTAACTCGCTGGTCGCACGATCCATTTATTCGTATTAACTTAGAGACGTTGAGATAAATATAATTGATATTAGAATCAGGTCAAGCCCATCATGTGTGAGTGTGAGATGTTGGAAGGTCGCCCATGTGGGCCGACCCGACCCTACCCGAATTATATGAGAGTTTTATTGGAGGGAGAAATTGAGGAAGTTGAGAAAATTGAATTTGAAATTCAACTCCCCACAATCCACAACTCCCATATATATACAACTTCCGCCACAAGAAAAAGATATGCATACACAAAAATTCGTGTGAATATCAAGAGAGAAAAATGCATGTGGGTGGTGGCTTTTTTTTAAGTATATTTTCTCTAAATTGGTTCTTGGATTGTGGCTATCAAATTCCTTTATTTGTGATCGAATTTCCGACCAAGGAGTGAGTACAAATCAGTGTAGGAGACAAGCAAACAAAATGCAAGTGATTCAACCTCGTTTTGGTGGTTTCAATTAAATTTTACTATTTTAATTTCCGTTAGAAGCATGCAAGCATATTTTACACCTATAAATATGTGTCTAATATCTTTAATTCTCCAACTTTCAAAAAGTTACTTTTTGGTCCATAACTTTACTTGAAATTACAATCTAAACCTAAATGATTTTGTATCATTGAAACAAAAATATCGATGCGTATAATCATTTTAACACCTACTATATTTAAAAAAAATTGAAGTTTTAGTAATTTGCAGGATAATACTGAACTGGGACTGGATGATTTGATCACGTTTCAACATTGACAATTTGGTTCTACTTGTCTCTAAAGTGAGAAAAATCAAATAATTGGTTCCATTCAACAAGAGGATAGGACTAATGTCCCACTTGTCAACGTTCAAACTGATGCACGCCATAAAGTGAAATGAGCTGTAAGCAGAAATGTACTTTCGCTTCATGTTTTTCCCTTTTTGTGCTGGAAAATGCCTATTATGTCAGTGTAACAACATGGTTTCAAGAACCCAAAACAAAAATAAAAATGACCATTTTCATTCTAACATACGATAAGTTTTCCAATGAAAAATAGATTTTTGTTGATGACACGGCAACAGAACTTCATAGTCAGTAGTCACTTAATACGTAATTCAGCCCCCGCCCTAATTGATATAAAATCAAAATTCACTACAAGAATTTGCAGTTTTGCAATGAAGATTTCTGTCATAAAAAGGTCAGTGTTCTAAAAGGTTCTCAACAAACTTTTCAATTCAATGGTTTTCTATCATTAAAAGTGAAATTTGATGAAGGAATAGTTCAATATTTATTCTTTTACACGTGGCATATGACAATGAACTCTTGTAATTTTGAGAAAGGGTCCCTGCCATGACATTCTGATCCAAGTAACATGCAAAAACTTTTTTAAGTTTCAGTCTATGCTCGGAGGCAGCATATATTGAAAAATTGGAGTTATTTGTACCTTTGGAATATGAACTGTTTGCAGACTGCAGTTTGAAAGTTGGAACAATCATTCTCTCACCTGGTTGTGTGTTTAGATGAAATAACAATGGTTTAGGACATAGAATTGAAAGAATCATTATCATACCAATTAATCTAGTTGTACAAAATAGGTTGATCGAACTGTGGTATGCAAATTGTGGTCGAATCGTGGCAAAAACTCGTGCCGAGTTCCAGCTATGTCGGATCGTGTTTTAAATTCAGCAAGCAACGGCTCCATGTGTCCACGAGTGGACTACAACTTTCAACTTTTTTGGATTTTGGTCCATACTTCAGGTTTTTTGCAGGGCTTTTGTTCTTTTTTGTCCAAATCTTCAATCCCGAAACACCCAAAAGCGTCCACATTGATCCACGAACCACCATAATCATCTAAAATTAGTCCCTCTCAATTTTCGAAAGTGTTCAAATCTATCTTTGAACTTTCCGTAAGCTAAATTTCACGTATGAAACTTGTTATTTTCCTATAATTAAGTCCAGAATCTTCCAAGTACCTACAAATATGGGTTTTACCTTTGGTCTCAATATTTATAACATGGCTATTAACTCAACACGAGCATCGATCTGATTGAGGTATCAAGTCATCGAGTTACTAGTTGAACCATTAAGTTAGTGGTCAGATTGGGACTCTTTGTTTAATTTTTTTAAAAATATGTATATATTTTTATAAATAAAATTCTCTTTGAGATAAATTTAAAGATAGTGTCATTATCATATCTTTTAGTCCCTACTTGTTTGAAACTAGAATTAAAATCTTAATTTAAATTTTTAACTACATATTTCATGGATCCACAATTTTTCAACCACACATTCATCAACTTTTATCAAAATTTACTAAAAATTTAATTTTAATCTTTACCAAACAGGGCTTAATTATTGATTTTCTAAACTCATTTATTAGTGATATTGGTTACATTTTGATTTTATAATTTATATATTATTTTAAAAATGATATTATTCCTATTTTTGTTATGTATAAGTCATTTATTAGCAATTGATCAAAACTTAATGTGTATTAAATATTCAATTCATCTTATTTAAAAATAATATTTTCATACATATAAGTCTATAAAGTAATCCGCTGGTATTACAAAACGAAGTAAAATGCTAAACTATAATTTTTTCAAAACATTAAATTATTCAAGACTTAGATATATATTACACAACAAAAAAAAAAAAAAAACGAATTGTTTTTGGTTCTGGTGGTTTTGCTATTGTTCTTGTTAGTTGGAGGTTGAGGGGTAATTGTACCCTAAAATTTCAAAAGAAAATTTTGAAACCCATCAAAAATTGGTCAATTGCTATTCATGAATCGTCGGTTGACCTGGAATTTGATGGAGCCAATTTCATTTCGATCATATAATCCCACCCGGTCTGATCAAAGGCTCAAGTTACTGAGTTTTCAACGAGTTTTCAACCCAATCGGTCGGGTTGAGCCAAATTTTATAACAATGATTTACACTAAATTAAGTACAAATTTGCTTAACTTGACTAGGACAAGTCAGGTCAACCAATTTTTGACTCGATCCGTCTTTTATAACGATAATTTATAATGAAATAAGTAGCACGAATAAACGTGTAAGATCACTTATCACAAGCTCTGCTACTCGCTCTTTTACTCTCCTTTTTGTTCTATACTTTACTTGTTCTGTTTTTTTTTTCTCTTCTTTTCACATTCTTTTGGACATATGGTAGGTTATTCATAGTCCTCTTGAGTCTTGTCCACCTTTACACTAAGGCCATGTTTGATGCGTGCCATTTTCCTTGAAAAATGGAAAATATTTTTCATTTTCCAACAAACAAGGTGTTTGATGTCCAAAAATTGTCATGGAATTCCTTTTCCAAGTTGCCAGCCGTGCACCTAATTTTCTGGCTTTTCAAGGAATTAGTTTTCCTTTATTTTTAGTGGTAAAAGTTTTTCCAACTTCTATTTTTTTTTTTTTTTTGTTTGGCAATTGGAAAAAATTCTACACAATGGTAAAAAAAATTATCACTTTTATTGACAATTTTCATGTAAAATAAAGTCAAATGAATGGTATTCGGTATGGTAATTTTTTTATTTTTNTTTTTGCAATTGGAAAAAATTCTACACAATGGTAAAAAAAATTATCACTTTTATTGACAATTTTCATGTAAAATAAAGTCAAATGAATGGTATTCGGTATGGTAATTTTTTTATTTTTTGGCAATTGGAACAAATCTACACCCAATGGTAAAAAATATCATCACTTTAATGGACAATTTTCATGAAAAATAAAGTCAAACGGATATCAAACTTTCAACATTTTTCAGGTCGAGAATTAATTACAATTAATTACAATTTTCAGTAAAACAAATTCTAAACAATTCAATTTCCAATAAAATATTTTCTTTCCACTCATTTTTCACATTTACAATCAAACGGACCTATCTTTTTCTTTTATTTTATTTCCTTCATTCTACCCCCAAAGATTACCTATCCTTATATCTTTGCACTAAGATTATCATCTTTCATTCCTTTTTCATCTTTTTTCCTTGTATCAAAGCATATAAAAATATTCATTTTAGACGAATAAGTAATCTTCACTAAACAAATTTTTGGTAGGTGTCAAAACCCATGGTTCTTACCACACTCAATCCAAACCTTGTCAGGTAATTGTGCTCCAAATTCACCTCAACACAAATCTCTAAACATAAAAGGTTGTATATAATATAAAGATATTTTTTATAGTTACACTTGGTGACAGTCGAGGCTGATCAAAGTGAAATTATAGAAAGTTGAGAGAAAAAAGTGCTTGTACGAATTAACTTATACACTTTTAGATGCTATTACGCAATGCTTTATTTTAGCTTTCACACATAAAATAAGAAGGTAAATAAATTAATAAAAATATGGTTGAATATGGATGAGGATGAGCACTTTCAAGTATGAAAATAGAATAAATCAAGCGGTCAGAAAGCAATGTTCCATTTATGGAAATATGGAAAAAGGGTAAACCAATATTAGCATAGGTTACGTTAGAGATGGCAGTGGGGCACCTCCACCTCGTCACTCCCCCACCTGGCCTCGCCCCGCGCCTCGCCTCGCCTCGTCCCGCCTTAGACGGGACGGAACGGGGCGGGCAGGTGCGGAGTGCGAGCCTACCCCTTTTTTTTCAAAAATTTCTAGTTAAAACACAAATTCAAAATTTTAAAATGCAAATCAAATAATGTTCAAACTAACTACATCAATATCCAAAGCAAGTACTCGAAACAAACAGTATCCAAAATTAAACATTTGCAAGTAAAATTACATTTTAACTAAATTTTATTTCTTTATCAAAAATTAATTATTTCTTTTATCCTTCACGTGGCGGGTTCGGGGCGGGTCATTTATGCCCCGACCCGAGACGGGGCAGTGATCCCCGGCCCGCTAACCCGTCGGGGCAGATAATTACCTTACATCATCTTTAAATTCTTAAATTTTATTAATAAATTCCTAAAAATAAACAAAATACATGGCAAACGAATTTAGCCCCCGTTATTAAAATCAGATTTTTATTAGATTTTGATTAAATTGATGAAATGTGTGGTTGAAAAGTGTGAATACTATGAAATATATATATAGTTAGAATTAATTTTTGACTTTGACATTAATTTCTATCAAACACGGGTTTAGGAAATTGTCCAACTGAAGTGGGTCTCCTCGATCTAAATAATATGAGCAAAGCACTATCCACTAAGTAATAGATATTTTCGGCCAACTGTCTCCCTCAATCACTTGTATATAATACTATGCCTACATTTTGGGTTCCTAGAGTCTCTAGATGATTTTGCATTTCAATCTGAGGGACAGGGACTCTAAGAACTCTATAGCTACAGTGATTTTCGAAGGTGTATGGAGTGAGATTTATTAAGAGAATGAAAATGTTGTCTAAGAAAGCAATGTGTAAGTCACACGGACAAGACTCTTGTTACTTTCTAGGATGGCAAGAATACGAGAAGAATCCTTATGACGAGGATCAAAATCCTTCGGGGATCATTCAGATGGGCCTAGCTGAGAATCAGGTTACTATATACATTGCATTTATATCATTATAAGTTGCAATACACACACACACACACACACACACACATAGGCACATTCTGCTGCTTTTGCAACCGATCTTGTCTGATGTTATACACTAGACATTGACCATATAGCAATAAAGCCATAAATTATAAACTTTTTTGTGGACAAGTGGTGAGTATCCCTGTTTTTGTAGGGAAAGTATGAATTTAAGCCCCTGTTTGATGGTCATTATTGAGAGAAAATGATGTTTTGAATAGTAATTTTTGGAGAATTCGTGGTTAAAAAATAGGGGAAAGTTTTGGGTTTATGTGTAGAGTATTTTATTGTATGAATGTATGGTTAAAAATGAGTATGCGTATGAGAAATAAAGAATTCTAATTTAAAAAGCAGTTTTGATCTCCTACATTATATATGGTGTAGATGGTGGACTGCACTATGCAGTACTACAGTATTTTACATTCTATGCATTTTGATTTCTTGGATCACTCATCAGCTGTCCTTCGATCTTCTGGAGTCATGGATTACAAGAAACCATAACAGGACAGGGTTTAAGAAAAGAGGAGGATCCATATTCAGAGAATTGGCTCTCTTTCAAGATTACCATGGCCTGCCTGCCTTCAAGAAAGTAATTTATTTTTTATATTTCGCAAGTTAATGCATTTTTTACTATATGGAAAGTTCATGATGTTGTATCATATATATTTAGGAACTGGTAGATTACATGTCTGAAGTTAGACAAAAGAAAGTAAAATTTGACCCCAACAAGCTTGTACTCACAGCAGGCGCAACATCAGCAAATGAAATTCTCATGTTTTGTCTTGCTGAACCTGGTGAAGCTTTTTTGATTCCTACGCCGTACTATCCTGGGTAACATAACTGTTCTAACACAAATTTCTACATAATTAACTCAATATTTTCTCAAAGATAATCTCTGTCATTTTAGCTTGAACAATTTTTTTTTTCTGAAACCAGGTTTGACAGGGATCTCAAGTGGAGAACTGGGGTTGAAATTGTTCCAATCCACTGCACCAGTCCGAATCACTTCAGAATTACTATGTCTGCCCTAGAAGAAGCTTATGAACATGCACAAAAACTCCAGTTAAAAGTTAAGGGGCTGTTCTTTACAAATCCCTCAAACCCATTAGGCACGACAATGAAACTAGAAGAGCTAAACCAACTCATTAACTTTACCCTGGACAAGAACATCCACATAGTGAGTGACGAAATATACTCGGGGACGGTTTTTGATTCACCAAGCTTCATAAGCATCATGGAAGCTCTAAACAAAAAAGATCTTAAAAATTCTGGTATTTCGACCCAAATACACATTGTCTCTAGTCTGTCAAAGAACTTGGGTCTTCCAGGATTCAGGATTGGTATGATTTATTCCAACAATGATACCCTCATTGCTGCTGCTACAAAAATGTCAAGTTTTGGACTTGTTTCTTCACAATCCCAGTATCTACTTTCCAAAATTCTTGCTGATAAAAAATTCACCACAATGTATATCAAAGAGAATCAACTGAGATTGAAAAACAGACAGAAACTGCTGGTTTCTGGGCTCCTAGAAATCGGTATCAAGTGTCTAAGGAGCAATGCGGGATTATTCTGCTGGATTGACATGAAACACCTGCTAAAATCTAATACATTTGAAGCAGAAACGGAGCTATGGAAGAGAATTATTTACGAATCCGGTTTAAATGTCTCCCCCGGATCTTCATTTCACTGTACTGAACCGGGTTGGTTTCGTATTTGTTTTGCAAACATGTCAAAAGAAACCCTACACCTCTCAATTAGAAGGATCAAGGCGTTGGTGGATTCCTTGGAATGCACACTTCTTCAGAATTATCAGCAACAGCACGAAGTAAAATCCCATGGAAAGAATAATCTATTCTGCGAACATATCCGATTGCCCTAGCTGGATAGTGAACGAGACCACTAGAAATTTGTAAAAATTTATTAAATCTTCAATTTTCTATTTTTCCAATAATATTGCACTTCATTCAGCTTTTATATACATGACGAGTCACCATGTGATAAAAAATTGGCCGAGTCTTGAGTCACCATGTGATAAAAAATGGCTTAAGTTTTATGTAAAAGACTAATGATATTTAGCAACTTCAGTGTTGAATACAAGTCTAAGTGTCAACGTATTATAGGTCATATTAAATGATTTATAATTTCTTGTATTTAATTGATCTTGTAATTTAATACTATTAGTGCTGATGCTAAATAACATTGCTTTATGTAAAATCGTTCAAACACAATGTAACTACTTTATTGAAATCTATAAAATCTATATCTATGACATCTTTATTTCTTAATTTATAAGTTAATTAGCGGTGTTCTAAGAATAAAGTCAACTGATATAATAATTACAAAATGTTGCGATAGTTTTTCGAGAAAATCCCTGCAAGCAGCGTGCGGGACCATTGATAAGTAATATTGTAGTGAGTTGAATTATCGTCCACAAAAAATAATTGTTAATTATAATGTACTAGTTATATATCAAATCCAATTTATTGTAAATTGATTTGGTTGTTGTGTTGTTCTAATTAACTATGAAAACTATAAAGATGGATTTTTTGTTTCAAATATGAGATGAATGTACTAGATTTCCAACTCCATCTATTGATGTCTAATTATAACTCATGACTTATGTTAATTAGCGTTGTTAACGTGTTTATGACGATCAATAATCAATTTATATTTAATATTCTTTTCCAAAGATATCGAACATATGCTTAACACGACCTGATTCTAATCCTAATCTGAATTCATATGCAAAGCACGCATTTAATTATCGAATTATAACATGCGACCGCACACACCATAAACATTACTCATAATATCTATTACCCATGTGTTTAATGTGCAACGTTCTACTTATTATGAGTTTTTCAAAACTACAAATAATCAATTTAATTGTCTAAATGGGGCACAATCATTCAAACAAACAACCTTACTGCGTATTAAACCACAAACATGAGAATTAACCAAAAAACGATAAGTTTTGTCATCTATCTAATACATAAATTTGTTTAGTCTAGCATAGCTATATGAAAATTACATAAAAGAATAAGAAAAGACATCACCCTAAGAGAAGGAATATGATGAAGAACTTGAAAGCTCAAATTCTTCACTTGAATCTTCAACCCAACGATAATTTCTTGATTTTTCAATGTAATTATCCTTCTTGAGTTCACCAAATAATAATAATAAAAAAAGAGATCCCTTCATTACGCATGGCTCATGATATATATATAATGTCAAAAGATTGCATACTATAAGTTTCTAAAACCAAATAAGGAAACAAATTTTTTTTCTCTGAATTGAACCATGCGTGTATATATATATATATATATAATGTCAAAAGATTGCATACTAAAAGTTTCTAAAACCAAATAAGGAAACAAATTTTTTTTCTCTGAATTGAACCATGCGTACGCATGGTTCAAATTGAGTGTACAAATAATACGCGAAATTTGGCCTTGTGTAAGGCATCTTGTGACCTTGCGTATGCAAGGCCTATAGGCCCATGCATACACATGGTACAAATATTTGGGATCAGTTTTGCAAATTGTTCCCTTAACTTTCTCACTCATATAATTTGATCATTTTCGACAATTCTCATCCCGTTGACTTCTCTTCAAATCCAATTGACTCTTGGCATTCTTAAATAACCGTTTTTCATTCCGACCCAGCTTTTGAATTATTGTCTTTTAGTCCTCAAACTTTGTATTTGATGCAATTAAACCATTTTTCCGCTTATTTTCCTTACTTCCGCCTCTTTCATCTATTGTTACCTAACAAACAATAGAATTAAGCCATGTTTCATGTAATTCATCAACAAATACTCAAATTTAATGGCCTAAATAAATGTATAGAATTCACATATCAATAGTGATGTGTATCGTGCTGATTGTTTCTTAAACTATCTCTAGCTATATGGACTAGCGAGGCATAAAATATTTTAAGTGGATATGGTAGGTGATGCTACCAAAAAGATGCACACGTAAAGATCCGAGCTTTAAAGCAGGGTTTGAACACGAACAAAATTTGCAAGACATGAGACAAAGACATCGAGGTAGGTTTTCATTGTCCCTCTGATACTTGAGTTAGTGAAAAGGAAATATGTGCTTGAGACTATGAACTGAACTGAATTTAAAGCATGCCTAAATAATGAACGAAAAATTTATATTTATAGAGTTGGGCAGTACAATCCTATTAATTTGAATGCCTTATCTATTTGGGAGTCCTAAAGGATGTGAGAGTCTTGTGGGAACTGGATATTATAGTTTTGTTAAAACTGTAGGATTTTGGTAGTGTCTTCTTGGTTAGGGAACCCAATAGAGAGAGAGAGAGCATTGAGGATAATAGTGTGCTAAAGGACCTCAATCCCGAGCATAAACTCGAACTCATAGATTTAAGGATAGAGGGGTAAGGTCGAGGTAGCTATTGCCTCGAGCTTGAGGATCTTAACTGTTTGGATTTACCTAAATTGTACACATCTGTAACCCTCATACATTCATATTCGAGACTCAAGGATGTTGTTGGAATGCTCAGCTCGAGGATAAGATGTATCTTGGTTAGGATTAAGGTGAGCATAGTTGGTTAAGCTCAAGGTCGAGATAAACACCATAGGCCTCACAGTTGGATCTAGGTGAAAGATGTTTAAGGAGTTTGGGCATCACGCTAAGCACAAAGTGACGAAGGGTCATAAATAACCTAGAGGTTGGTTGTATGACACGTGGCGAATGTTAACGGTCTAGATCAATGACCTTTGGTCTTCCCTAAAAGCCTAAAAATACTTCTCACCCTTTCATTTTTTACTTTTACTTCTCTACTCGCTACAAAATTATTGCCACAAGGTCGAGCTCGGGCTTTTTAGAGAGTTTGTGATAGTCAAGGTATAGGGTAAGAACTTGAGATTTAAAAAGTTTATTTTTAGTGAGATGTCGAATATAGACAATAAGCGAGGTTCTGAGAGCACTGAGCTCTAGCTTGGGGATTAGCTAGTGTGCCTGAGGATAGTGGTAACTCCTTAATCTTCATCGGTATCCCTTAAGCTGGTCGATCTTAGGGCTATAGTGTGTCCAACCCTATCCTTAACTACATCGGCCTACTATGTAAGTAAGGAGTATGTAGTGATCTCAATTGCTAGAGAGTTCAGTCTAATGCCCAATGGCTATTGTAGGGCCCCGGACCTTGTTCGCTTAATAGTGCATACCCCAAGTGCACATATCGCGTTCAAATAATAAAGTAGACTTTTGAGTTTGAGTTGTCAATCATTCGGTAAATGTTAGATTACACAACTTTAATTAATTTATTTCTAACAATAAAAACAAACACATAATAAGATTTTGATTTTAAAAATAATGAAAAATAACTAAAACTCTACAAAATAAGAAAATACAAAAACTTGTGGATTTCAACAGAAAAACTTTGTTGAGATTCATGGTTTTGTTTAACTGTCGTTTAATTAATTTCTCCACAAACTAATTAACAAATTACTCATTTTACGATATTAGACCAGATTTTCTAAATTTAGTTAATTACCTCTCTCGATCGAAATTAACACTAATTAATTAGTTTAACATATTATATCTCTATATCTATGTTGATTAAAACCCTATAATCGCATTAATTTTTTGTGAAAATTAATCAATAGGATATTTCATACGATACATTGCAAAGAGGAGATAATAATGAAGAAAATACAAAATCAAAGATATAACCCTTTTGTTCGATTTTTGAAGATGTTAATGCTTGAACTTGACTTTTCCAAAATCTCTCCACCTTCTTTGGTTTATTCTCCTTACACCCTTGATTTTGCCCCCAAAATGTTAAATATGGAGGGAAAAAGAAAAGAAAACAAAAGGAAGAGAAATAAATAAAAACAAAAAACAAAACAAACAAGGAAAATGCCTCTTCAGATAAAGCTGCACAATTTCGGTCCCTTTTCTCTTTTTTTGCCTTGTTCTCATTCCATGGATGAGAAAAAATCATAATTATACAATTATGAATAGAAATTTGCTCATTTAATCAATACTTAAGTTTGTTTAAGCATTAAATAAGTGTGCAAAAATACAATTATTAGACCTCGAGTGCATGATGGTGTGAGCTTGGGAGATGAAGTTTTTTTTTTTTTTAAGAGAATCTCTAAAGAGGTATTTTAGGTGGCCACTCCATTCCTTTTTTGTAAAGTTCTTGGGCCTGCACTCCGTGTGCCCACGATATCTAGTACCTAATGGGTAGAGGATGCTCATGTATTATTATATAGCTTGTAGGTGTCTATCAAAAACTCCTCATATCGACCTCTGTAAATTGATCTTCGAGCTTGATCAACTTCCAAACTTTACTTGCTTCATCTACTCATCTTTTAGGGATAGGTTAGGGTCCCTAAGATGTCGAGCTCACTTAAGGGATGGAAGGAGAAATTTTTGTAAGTTAGTCCTCAAGAGAGCTCGAGCACCCTTTTTGCCCAAATTGGAGAATCCAAACACAATCAAGTTCAATGTGGGTCAAGTCTATTTTGAGGTTTTAGAGAATAATAGGCAAAGGCTAGAGAACCTCGACCCTTTGGTGCATGAACTTGATGACCTCTTTGGGGGAGGACATATTAGACCTCTCGAATGTGATAAATGTCGAGGGTAGGAACTCATTACTTATATTGTGTATATGCTCATGAAGTTCGATGATTGTTTTAAAGGTTCGGGAAACCATGACCTTAAAAGTAAAGCTTGAGATTTAACGGTTATATGGTTTGTAATTTTTTCCTATCTTTAAACCCGAAAGTGAGATCGTGATGTTTTCATTATTTTTCGGATGCTGAGTGATAAGTGTGTTTTTACATACTTATTTAATACCTAAACAAGAGCTAGAGAACCTCGACCCTTTGGTGCATGAGCTTGATGACCTCTTTGGGGGAGGACATATTAGGCCTCTCGAATGTGATAAATGTCAAGGGTAGGAACTCATTACTTATATTGTGTATATGCTCATGAAGTTCGATGATTGTTTTAAAGGTTCGGGAAACCATGACCTTAAAAGTAAAGCTTGAGATTTAAAGATTATATGGTTTGTAATTTTTTTCTATCTTTAAACCCGAAAGTGAGATCGTGATGTTTTCATTATTTTTCGGATGCTGAGTGATAAGTGTGTTTTTGCACACTTATTTAATGCCTAAACAAGCTAATTATTGATTAAAATGAGTGACTTCCTACTCACAATTATGTAACATTTGCTTCTGGAAGCCAAAAATCGCCCAAGGAAAGAGAACAAAGCAAAATGAGGAAAAAAAATGACTGAAAGTGTGCACAAATTGTGAAATTGGGGACCAAAGTGAATAAGTCAAGAAGTTGAAGGATCTTGGATGCAATATATGAAGGNTATTGATTAAAATGAGTGGATTTCTACTCACAATTGTGTAATATTTGCTTTTGTAGGCCAAAAATCACCCAAGGAAAGAGAGCAATGCAAAATGAGGAAAAAAAAGACTAAAATGTACAAAAATTGTGAAGTTGGGGATCAAAGTGAACAAGCAAAAAAAGTTGGAGGACATTGAGATGAAAATTTATGGAGGGCAAAATTGAAAGAAAGTCAAAATTCGAGGACCAAAATGCACCAAATCGTAGTTGAGGGTCAAGTACACAAATATTGGAGGGACTTAGCTGCAAAATGGCTTAATTTCCATTTATTCTTGCAGGTTACAGAGCCAGTGGCGCTGTAGCACCACTGTTTCGACGCTATGGCGCCAATTTTGTTAAGAAATTTGGTTTAGGGACCATTTTGCTCATTTGTCGAAAATTCTAGGGACTAGAATGCAATTTCCTCTAGGTTTTAATAGAAAAACCACCCCTTAGACTTTTCTGGGAGAAGGGGAATTTTTTCGGTCCCTGCTTGTTCATCTCCTGCTTCTCTTCTTTGGTTTCTTTCTTTTTTTTTTCTTTCATTTTCATTTTTTTTCTTTTTTTTTTTTTCATTTCTGCTTA
>CAIGRR010172293.1:0-20119 GCA_903798365.1 Fraxinus sp. 1973-6204
ATGAGTTTTAAAATAGTGATTTTTTGGAGAAGGTATGGTTAAAAAGTAAAAACTTTATTAAATTTACGTGAAAAATATTTTATTGTGAGAATATATGGTTGAAAATGAGTACGAAAAACAAATTGAAATACTGATTGTTAAAAGGACTAAATTATTAAAATTGATTATTAGTTAAACTAATCTAAAAAATTTAATCCTGTAATTAATTGAATGAGGAGATATGAATTCAATAATTTATTTCACAGCTATTTAAATAACTGAGTATACAAAACCAACAGGATGTTCTTTCGGTAAATCTAGCAATGAATTGAATGGAAAAAGATTCATGTACCTACCATAATTTTGTTGTGCTTAGAATGTTTGTTGTTGTACAATTTTCAGGTTGCGGTTTATAAGACCTTGGTATCTGAATTTGCAGTCTGTGATCGGTGGTTCGCGTCGGTGCCAGCTTCAACTCAACCCAATAGGCTCTACGTCCACTCCGGAACGTCCCATGGTGCCACCTCCAATGTGGCGGCGCTGCTCGCCAAGGGCTACCCTC
Source organism: Fraxinus sp. 1973-6204 (assembly GCA_903798365.1). Lineage (NCBI taxonomy): Eukaryota > Viridiplantae > Streptophyta > Magnoliopsida > Lamiales > Oleaceae > Fraxinus > Fraxinus sp. 1973-6204. The sequence continues at coordinate 542 of CAIGRR010172293.1, forward strand.
AGCGCACGATTTTTGAGGACCTTGACGATGCAGGGATATCATTTGGCATTTATTACCAAAATATTCCTGCTACACTCTTTTACAGAAACCTAAGGAAGCTCAAGTTCGTAGGAAAGTTCCATCCGTACGACCTTTCATTCAAGAATGATGCTAAAAATGGAAAGTTGCCGGGCTATGTTGTGGTGGAGCAGAGGTACATGGACTCTAAGGCGGAGCCAGCAAATGACGATCATCCATCGCACGATGTGTATCAAGGCCAAATGTTTGTGAAGGAGGTGTACGAGACATTAAGGGCAAGTCCACAGTGGAATGAAACCCTGTTCGTGATTACTTATGATGAGCATGGTGGATTTTATGATCATGTGGCAACACCAGTTAATGGGGTTCCTAGCCCTGATGGAATTGTTGGGCCTGAGCCATTTTTGTTCAAATTTGACAGATTGGGAGTTAGGGTTCCTACCATTATGGTTTCTCCCTGGATTCAGAAGGGTACTGGTAAGTCAACATTTTGCTGTTAGTATTATTCGGTTAGAAAAAGACATCAAGATCTTGTTCATATTAGTGTCGAGTCTTGTCCAGTATTGCTTACGTTGTCCTGTGTATATAGCACCCAAACTACTTATCCTTTCCCTGGTAAGACACCTTCCGAGATTACAAAAACTTAAAACATATAGCAATAAATCAGATGGAGTGAAGAAACAAATTAAAGTAGCCGACCCGAATTGTTGGGAACAACTGAACAAGACTTCTTAAATGCTATATTATTGAAGATCACGAATTAGCTATCTGTCCTGCACATGTAAATGCATCATTCAATGCTTTTGGGGAATGGGATCATTGACATAAAGCTCCCATTACTATATTTTTTCCATCTGATGTAACATGTGATGAATTAAATAAGTTAGTTGAAGTTTGAAAAAATGAAGACACAAATTATAACAATGCTATTTGTACAGGGGAGTTCTACATGGAAATGTACAGAATTCCACTTGACAGATTTTCATTGGGTGTTGGGCATAAAATAAAAGGATAAGTCTAGTGGTACATAATTTTTATCGGGGCCACCCCATGTGAGTGTTATGTGAATCATTATGGATAAAAAATTATGTGCCCATAGCATTTCTCTAAAAAAAAACAGCCAGACAGGTGTTGCCATCAGCCATCTCAGCGCCTGTCCCCTGTGCATTTCCCCTGTACAAATGGTAAAATCCCACAAATCATATGTTAAGACTCGGTTGTCTTAATCATGGGACCATCATTAAGACTTGGTTTGTTTGGTATGGTTTTTACCGTATAGGATTAGACAGTACTAAAAACAGAAGACGAGTGACAATCTCGTGTGCCTTCACATATACAAGAAATCACAAGAATGGATTGTTAAGTTTCGTAAATTTTATCCATAATTGAGAAGATATTTTGATAATGACGCAGTTGTTCATGGACCTAATGGCTCACCAACACCAACATCAGAATACGAGCATTCTTCCATTCCAGCAACAGTGAGAAAGATTTTTAACTTGTCTTCACCTTCTCTTACAAAAAGGGAGGCATGGGCAGGAACATTTGAAGCCATTCTCCAGAAGCGCAGCAAGCCCAGAACCGACTGCCCTGGTAAATTTGGTATCCAATTGTTTATCTGATCTTTATTTAGCAGAATATACAAGTAACATTGTGTTTCTTGCTGAACTTGTTACACAGAACAACTGCCTAATCCAGTTAAGATTAGGCAGGGAGATGCGAATGAAGATGCCAAAGTAAGCGAATTTCAACAAGAACTAATACAACTTGCAGCGGTAATGAAAGGGGACGATATCTTAATATCTTACCCAGGAAAGATTGGTAAAGAAATGACAATCCGGGAAGGGAAAGAATACATGGAAGATGCAGTGAAGCGCTTCTTCGAATCAGGTTCTGCTGCTAAACTTATGGGTGTCGATGAAGAGCAGATCATAAAAATGAGACCCTCTCTTTCTACAAGATCATCGAATCCTCAAACTCGAAACCCTTGAAATAACAGGGATTCGTGTTCAGTAATCTATGAAGTGGTCTATACATGTAATAACAAAAAATCTAGAATATAAAGTTCCACGTACCAAACATGTTCCCGACATAAAAAGAAAAGGAATGAAATGCATTTACTATTATCCACGATGTTCTGAATTTAAGCTCAGTTACATGTCTTCCATTACTGATGAACAATTGTGCACTTCGTTTGTAATATAATCAGTGTAAATGCAAACAAATTTGTCTTTTCTTTTTTGTTTTTACATTCTTATTTGTCGTTAACCACCACATTGTATATTGTCAACAAATTTAACTACGAAAAACCATGAACCCCTCGTACATTTCTAGAACCCAGCCAAAAATCTGGGTCGTCTTTCATTTCCAAGGACACAATCATCCATGTCGGCCCAATTTTTTCCAAAATCGACTGCAGCAACTCGATTAGTCGATGAAAGGCAGTTTCCACAAGGCAAATAATGCTTCATCTATGCTAAACATGAAAAGTATGTACCTTCTAGATAATTGCTGGAGAATTGCCAATTGAATCAACTTTAGCAACAGTACCTCTCTCTTCAAGAAAATATTTTCTTATAATCTTTTCGCTCTCAGCCGGTTTTACGTCGAAAAATAGGAATGCAGTCGGGTGTTCTCCTCGAGCCAAATTTGGCAAAGGATTGATGAATATATGGTCAGGTTTGGCCATTAAAATTTACCTGCATTAGTCATATGATAATAGTTTTCCGGAAAAGAGTCAATTTTTTCTTACATTGAATCGTATTCATATATGCATGCGTGTATAAAATATATAGGTGACGTATAGATTTTTTAGAGATGACCCAACCCAATATCAGTAACACCAACATAGAAGGCAATGCATGCCCCCACTTTTTTTTTCTTAAAATCAAATCAATCCTATACTAAACATTCAATCAAATTCTTTCAACACTACCCAAATGCTCAATCTCTAATTGCTGAATAAGCTCGACAGCCGATCAAGAAATCTTGATGAAAATTTACTTTAAAATCAGTCGTCCTACAGTGATTCCCAAAGTGAGTACACTATTAGATCAGATAATTTCAATAATATATATTTAAATAGAAAGGAACCGTACAGTTCATGCCAACTCCGATTCATTCGGTTAAACACCAAAGTTTTTAGTAAACCAGAAGTTTAAAACACAATCTAAATCAGAAGTTAAACTAGAACTAGCAAATGTAAAGTACATAGGCAACAGCAACTAAATCTAGGTTAATACAAGAATGGGCAACATACTAGTAAAGCCCATCCTTATAAAGTCAGCCTAATATCCTTATTTTCCACAAACAAATGCAAGGAAAAACTGTACAAAACAGAAACTGAGTTTTTTTGGCCTTCAAGTGCGACCTAAACGAACCAAATGTTGCTGGTGCTTTGCAGCAGCTGCCTTGTCAGCAGCTTCACGTTTCAGGGCCCGTTTTGCACGCCGACCAACATTTTCTTTAGCAGCAGCAGCAGAATCAGCAGCTTCTTTCTTCTTCCGCTGACGAGATGGGCCAGCACCAGAATCCTGAAAGTTTGGTCGGGGAATTGGTCGTGCCTCTTGCCTTCCTGCCCTAACATACCCGTTGTCTCCCCATCTTCGATTACCAATACGGAGACTTGAGGAACTACCCAAGTAAATATCATCATCCTCGTCCTCATAATAATAAGTTTCGATTTCTTCATATACCTCTTCCTGTTCCACCACAATCAAAGGCGTGAACCATGAGGCTCTTAGGAGGAGGCACACACTCTCCTCAAACATGTAATCATGAATGCTGCCAAAATAGACACATTTTGTAAGATACCGACTGAGAAAAAATATATATCCACACATCAGATCTTCTCTTACTTAATAATCATGCCTTTTACAAATAGTTACACTATTTTCTTCTAAATAATAAAGTTCACAGCATACAGGGTTAATTTTGATTTATCAAAATGAGTGGCAGCAATCAACCAGTCTAAAGATGATTGAGAATAAAAATCTTCAGAAAATATAAGGGTAGGAAGTTCAATTCACAAAATCCAGTCCCAAAAAATCCCATAATATCATAACCAATGTTTTTGTTTCAATATAGTGAGCACAATAATCATTCGTGTGCAATTATTTGTCATTATACGTAAGTTGCATGGAAAATATCTAATTATGCATGTTCCCCCAAAACAACAAACACAAGACAAAAAGGTCTCTCTCTTTCTCAAAATGTATGACTCCACAAAATAAATCATGTTAACAACCTTTATTGTACTAGTAATAAAATTAAGGGTTGCTAATAAATTAATCAAAGGAAATCATTGTTTTATGCATCTTCCAACAGGAGAAAAGAGCTGGAAAGTGTGAAATGCTAAAATACCTTCCATCTAGTGAGCGGTGGATATTCAGAAACTTGAACGGATTTTTACACTGAGGACATGTAGGTTCCTTTTTGTAAGAGGCCCATCGCAGGATGCATGTGACACTGACCAAATACATAACAAGAACATCAATTGTGACCATAATGACATACCATCTATTTATAATTAGGTAATTAAAATATGTTCACTTAAAAACAAGAAAAATTCGCATTGAAATCAATAAAATGTTCAAGGCCATCAAGAGAAACAAATAGTAACTACCGAGCAGAATATCATGTTCCTCAATAAAATACAAATTATCATAACTTGCATTTGCCAAGATTTCAGGCTAAAGAAACAATACTATTATTATATTAAATAGAAAAAGCAATCAAAATTATGACAATCTATAGATCTCAAATGAATGGACATGCAATGATTAACACATTTAAGAATTATACCCTTTTTAATATATAAAGTGGGACTTGAGAGTTGAGACACTTGAGGTCATGAGAAATTATAATATAAAAGACTAGTTAACCTTGAGTGATCATATTTTGATAATGTAACAATTAAAATGTGAGAATATAATGGCAAACAATATTCAACCCTTCTGTCTTCTTACACGGAAGCAGCAGTACATATATTTTTATATGTTGGTAAAAGGGATACCTTCATTTAGATGTGATTTTTGGGAGAGGAGAGCAGTAAAGAGAAGAAATGAAAAGAAAAGAGAAATGATGTGTTATTCAAGGTGCACTATTCACAAAGATATAACCTTCTGCAGCAATTGAAACCAGACGCAGCAATTATCAAGTTTTGCACCTTCTCGTGAAGATTATGGTTGCAAGGTCATGATTACCACTTGTAGCTAGAAATAAGTATGCAAAAAAACATAAGCTATGATAACGTACCAGGTGCAATAGCAAAGATAAATAGCTCTAGAAGCATGTGTACAGGTTCATAATTAAGGTTGTGATTTAGTTGCCAAGGCTAATATATTTAACAATATACAATTCCTACAAATATAAAGGCGAGTTCAGATATTGAACCCAATTCCTGCTGCTCTTTCTTTTACATTCTTCTAGATGAATCCAAAACTAATTCTTGGTTCAGAATAAACTTCTCTACCATTTTACTTCTATTACAATGCCTAAAGCAATGCCCAAAAATGCTTTATATGAGACGTATCAAGATGTGAACCCTGGTATTTCATAAATGTTCTTATTTTACAAATACATCACTAGAAAGTCATATTTTATTAATTTATGCACCGCACTCCATTAATTTTCACATCGTTGAAGTGATTATCTCAAATATAAGCTTGAGATATTCTCCAATTAGTCAACTAATATAAACGCATGCAGTGTGGGAAACTTCTTTACTAGAAATAGTTCTAAGCCGACAAAATCTCATAGACCATCTCACTGTGTCATTGGATATATCCCTCAACGATATGAGCCACCCAGCGGCAAGGGGAAATACACTTGTCATATGATATGGGCCCAGTTATAACACTGAATTTTATAATAATCATGCAAACGTATGTGACGCTCAATTTGATAATAATAAATGCAAACAATACATACAAATATATAAGTAATTATCTAACTAAGAGATTCAGACAAACCAGTAGGCGTGCTCGCAGCCTTTAATGAGGGCAGTTTCTTCTAGAACTATCTTATTCAAACATATTGCACAAAAACCATGATGATTAGTGTTGTTAGTATTGTTAGTCTCAGACACAACATGGTTAATCTCCTCTGGTGCAGCGGTACAAGTTCTCTTCATTTCACACTGAAATTCACAAATTTAACTCAGTCAATCTACAGAACCAATCCGAATACCTAATGCAGAAATACAAACGCAAAGGTTTCCAGTTGAACTAAAAACCTCCAAACAAAATGAAACCTAAAAAAAAAAAAGACTTGAGCAAACAAAAGCATCTAAAAATTGAAAGAAATAACACAGACGATCCATTAACCATACGTGATATATTTCCAATAAAAATGTGTGAAAACATTCAGCAAAACCGAGATAGATTATTAGAAAACCAGTCAATTAAAACCCTAGAAAATTCAACTGGGAACCGACAGTATTGAAACCAAATCTTAATTTATTTTCTTCCGAATCTGATAAAAAAGAAATCGATCTTTTTAACTAGAATCGGATCTCATCTGATCAAATCCGCCTAAAAACTATTTATTTTTCATTACACGATCTAAAACAAATAAAAATTACATCGAAAACCAAATTAAACACAGAAAAACCAGCAGAATAAAAATTCCCAAATTACTTTTCATCATTTCTTGGAGTTCTATAAAAGAATTAGGTCAAAAAATTCGTACCTGGCCTTGGATTGAGAGACCCTGAATACCGTTCACGAGTTGCTGACCGACGATTTCATCTGCTGCAGACATTATTATATTTTTGTATTCTAAAGAAATGAAAAACCTAAACTGAAAAAAATGAAAATATGAATATATACAGATTAGAGAAAGAGAGAAAATGAAAACGGAATCTGGAGTATTATTCTGATTCCAGAACGAGAAATACAAGAAAGAGGCAATGTGGCTGTAATATAGGCGGTGAAGCTCACGGCAGAGATGCCACGTGGGCTCCGCTGATAATACTGGAAAAAATATTTATCATTATATATATGTACCTTTGGCTTCCGATATTGTACTTAAATAAATTCTCTTTCATTTTTCCTTTCTCCAGTCGAATGCAATAACGTGTTGAAAAGTAGTTTTTTTGAAAATAAATTCTGTAAAAATTGAATGATAAGAAAAAAGTTACAAATCCACTTATAAAATTATAATTTATTAAAATAATGAATATTGAAAAACAAATTGAATAAAAATAAATTAAATAATTTTTGCCAATTAAATTACAATAAAGGACCCCACGATTAGAACGTGTTTGAATTCTCATTTGGAGCAAAAACTGCGTCTCACCTTTTTTTTTCTTTTTGTTAAAAACTTACTTCTTGTTCCCCACAATACGGTATCAAAGTTCTTATAGAGCACGAGAATATTTATTGATGATTTGGATGAAAACTATAAACGCGAGTGAAGTTTTCGTGGGGTCCTTTCGATTGACATTGGCATTAAATTGATTAAATAAATAAATAATAAAATACACTAAGAAAAACTATTCAAATAGTGTGTTATTTTTTCCCAACAAAAATAAATAGCCTCTCTCTCTCTCTCTCTCTCTCTCTCTCTCTCGTTAGGTGGGCCAAGACAGATGTTTCGGGCCCCTGCAGAGTGCGGTTTGCCTGTGGTTGAAATTACATGAATTAAGGGGCCCGTTCGATTGGCTCAAATTATATAGAAAACGTCACATTCAAGAAATTTAATTTTTACTTTGACTGTTTGATACGAAAACGAAAATAAAGTTCCAATTTCAAAATACAATCGCTTTAATTTTTTATTTTTTTTTGCCAATTTCATGAAAAATGCATTCCCATGGTGTTTGGGTGGTAGCTTTGTTGGATCCAACGGTGGCAAGAGTTATGTTGGATATGATGGTGACTGTGGTGGTGGATCTTGGTGGTGATGGTGGCGATGGTGGCTGCAATATTTTAGATGATGATTTTGTTGCCGGAGGTGGTGGTTGTGGTTTTTGTGACAGTGGATTAGCGGCAATGCGGCTAGTGGTGTGGTAAGTTGATGGTTACAAGTGTTTGTGGTGGTCACAAATGATTTGGTTGATTGTAAACAATAAGTATGACCAATAAATAATGACCTAAAAATTTGTTAAATTGTGACTAATAATTTGTTAATTTGTAACAAACATAATTTGTTGTCAATTAATTTAATATTTTTGTGACTATGAAATAAATTGTCTTACAAATTTGTGACCAAGGAATAATATGCGACCTATTAATTTGATAAATTTGTGATCGTGAAATAATTTTTTACATATAAAATTTCCAACTTTGACTGGAAAATCATTTGTATTCAGTTAATTCAATAATTTGTGACCATATTTTATAGAATTATAACTTTATATTTAATTTATAAAATATATATTTGATTAATTGTTCCAAAAATAAAATTTAATAGATATCTGATTTTTTTAAATTTTAAACATTTTATCTTAATTTTATAATGAGTTATATAATAACTCTTACTCATGAATGTTTCCCCTGGTCTCTGTGATATATGGATCGGACTTTACTTATGTTGCAAGGCATATTGACAGAAATAGCACTAATTGGAGACACCATTTGACCTGTTTGTTATTTGTGGTTTTGTTTTGATACACAGAATGAGATATATAAGCATATAGTTCCTTCTAAGCCAAGATCAAACTCTATATGATTATGATTGGGCCCTACAATGATCGGCCTTGTCAGCCAAACGCGCTATTTCACAACTTTCATTGAAAGTATAGGTAAAGTATTAAATGATTCAAGGCTCAAGCTCAACTTTATAATCATTTAAATTATTCAAGCTCGACTTATTCATCGTTGGAGTCAAGCTTGAATATAACGCTTTTAAAACCGAGTTTTCGTAAAATTTGATGAAAACAAAGTCACACCACAACCAAGGTGGAATAAAGGTAACAACCATGTAGAGTTTCTATATGCAAAATTAAAACAGTTTATTTCATGCAAACCCTTAACATCAAACACAAACAGGCATATAAAATCTCCCCTATTACACTGTCAACAATTAAGACCTAATCTCGATTCCATGAGCAACGATAAACCAGACGAATTCAGAATCGCACAAAGAAAACGAACAGATTGAAGTACTTCCCGCGTACATAAAACATGCTCAAAAAAATCCCGACCCGACTCACGAGATTAAGCAATGGATTGAAGTACCACGAACATATTGCACAAATATGTAACAAATGTTTCAACAGTCGAGAATGTAAGAGAACTGGGAAAGTAAAGTAAATTTATCTCAGGCATTGTTCCCTACTTGTAAACTAGAAGTGACAGCATACTGTAGTTCAATTCCAACCACTCGGAAATGGACAAAAAGACCAAGAATGTGCGTGCCAAAGTTTACATAAAATAAAACCTGAGTTAAACATGTGAAAGGCCTTGCACAAGAAGAGAGATTTTGCACAAGAGTTCACACAACATTAAACCTAAGTAAAACATGTAAAAGGTATTAGCGATCATGATATTATTTCGATAGACAACAAAATCCAAAATATAAACAAACATATGGTACAATGATAGACCACCGTGCGCAACTAAGTACCTAAACTGAAATGCACCACGTAAATATACAAATCGCGACTTTACCAAATAGAGAACACAAACTACTCTCAACACATACTGGGAAATTAGTAAAAAAGAAATCAAGGCAAGTTCATGAGAGCATCAAACCTCGTGATAATGGAACCGCACGTTTCCCCGATAGCACGAGTGTCCAAAGGAAAGTCATGTCCAGTTAATACTGGATTAGGCCACAAACTATAAGCAAACACAACCTACTACAATAGCCGGATCCTGAAATTTGAGAACACATCTGCACATATAATAATGTGATATGCACAAATAACTACATATGACACATCGGAAGGTAAATATCTAGACGAATAGTTAAAAATGTAAAAATTATGTTAACACAAGAAAAGTGCGGAATCTTAAGCCGAAAGACGAACAAGAAAAACGTAAACAACAGTGTGTGGCACCTTTGAGTGTTCACAAAACAGGAGACAATGCAGTTTATATAATATAATATAAACAAGTAATGTTAATCATATTATTAGACCTCCAAAAGCAGACAACAAGGGATCATTAGCAATGGCAAAAAAGTCAATTGCGCCGTTCGGAGATTAAAATTATATGCTAATACGAAAAATTATAATATTTTTCAATGACATGATAGTCAACAATGCAGATTAATTAGAGCACTAAACCGTCCTCTAAAGTCAAGTAAATACATAAAAGACTGAGGAAACTTACAAAACAGATGAATAAAAAACTGACTAATAATTCACACATTCTGTAGTCCTCATGTTCTACTTGCATGCAACTTCTAAACAAAGATGAAAAGATTCAATTTCAAGAAATTTTGAGTTAGCATACAATCAAGAGCTGCCAGATTTTCTCGAAAACGGTATAGGGTGAAAATTTGGCAGACTTCTCCACATAACGACATAAATCCAGGAATTTTAGAGCAAAAAATGATAAAATCAGTTGTACAGAAGCATTTAGGATTCTCTGTTAGACTGTATACCACAATTCAGAACCACGAGAAATTGCATTAAGAAACACGAAAGATATCCGAAAGAAATATCCACTTACTGCTCATCCTTATTTAGCAACACGTGATTCTAATGCAGTAAAACAGTGAATCATAAGTTCATACATCATATTATTAGAGGCAAAATGCTTATGAAAATAGACAAATTGTGAAGAATACAGTTCCTTGAGACAGATTCAAATAATGGCTAAAATACAATGAACCAACAGTTCTTTTAAACTTCCCAGAACTGGAATTATTATGCACATATGCCCAAAATCTAGTGCATAACTGCATATGAAAATACAAGATAAAGATAATACATATATGTAGACTATCTAAACTAAATCTAAGGGAATTATCTTTTTTTGGCAAATAATGATACTCTTTGAGAAATTATTCAGGCATATTTAGAGTATACCTAGCTAGAGGCTAGAGCTGAAACTGAAAGTGAAAGGAAGGTATTAATAATTTAAAAGTCTACAAGACGAATAATCAAGAACCTATTACTAACAGTGATGAAAAGATTAGAATACAGTGGAATTTCTTCTTTGAGTCATTGCATCCACTGCTTTGAGACCCCTAAAGATTGAAAATATTCTAAAATTCAATTTATTGGAATACCATAATTTGATCCTCCTAGTAATCCGCCGCCCTGTGCATAAACATCAGATGTATCAAGAACTAGGGACGACGAGGAAGCCCCATTTCTTCCCTCGCCGCCACCTCCTCCAGCGCCACTGCTACCACTTAAATGCAAGTCTGATATGTTGGGAAACCCGTCTTTCGGTTCGACTCCTTGATCGTATAAAAATCCTTTGAAAACATGGCCTCCAATTCTCACTACAGCTTGATATGCATACTCATCGTCCCCATCATCAACTGCAGTCACTTTAACACACTTAAACACTGCTTGGGCTCGAACTTGGCCTGGAAATGGCTCTTTAAAGCTTGCTTCTGTATGGATACTAATAATTCTTAATTTTAAAGAACGTGAAACTTATTTGTCCAGAATGAATAAAATTGTAAAACAAGAATACCTTGCTGGCTGGAACTGGTGTCGAAGCTTCTAGGAGGGGTGGTGTTAGAAGTTGAAGTATGAGAAGCAGTAGTAGTTAAAGAAGTGCCAAGTCGAGGTTTTTTGGCGCCAGAAGTGGACTGAGAAGACCCGGCGGTGGCGGCAGTAGCAGCCATGGTCAGCCGTTCACGACGGCGAGCAGCAGGAACCCAAGTGCTTTTCAAATGTGTAGCACAGTCATAACCTCTACTTCTACAACAAGTCCTACACCTTCGCCGGCTACAATCTTTTTTGGCTTGATTTCCACAGTCTTGACATGTGGTTGCTCCGGACGAAGAACCTCCAATTACATTGCCGCCACCGCTGCTACTTCCTCCGCGACCGGTCTGAAGTAGAATATTATGATCCTGAATCATGGCTTTCTTCGAATAAGCTGAAGTGTTTTGTACTTGCTGATTTTGCCACAGTTGCATCCCACTTCCACTACGATTTCGTGTATTACTCAACAAGTCCTCATCTGTAGTACCCATATTTAGACAAGGGGCCGCCGTGAGGAGAGGAATCACACCGACGCCGATGGCAGCCGCCGCATTAGATGAATTAATGCCATGAAGATCGAAGTTGATGGCAGTGGCAGTGGCAGCAGCAGTGGGAGTGGCAGCCTCCTGGTGGTGGTGGTGTTGCTGAGTATTATGATGGAAAGAAGCAGCAGGAGCAACTACGAAGAATTCCGGAGGTAGGCCGTAGTTAACATGCCTTGTAGTAGCAGATGAGGGCCACATTCCTCCACCAGAACCGGCAACGGAGCCGGTGTTGCTTGTGTTATCACCGGCGGTGGGTCCGGCATTAAATCCCAACGAAAGGTCCCCGGCGGATGACGAAGATGAAGCCACCCAGTCCGCAAAGGCCCCAGAATCCGACTGTAGCCTCCTAGTAGTAGCCACAACTGCAAATTCTTGTAGTCCTACCCAAGATACTGACAATATTGCACAATCTATACATACAACTAGATATACAGATGTAAAATTTATGTCTCTGTCAAGCACAAGACGGACTCTTCCTAAAGGTTTATTATAAGAATAGGTGGGGTCTCTGTAATTCTTCCAGCAGAAGAAGATTTTCAACGACTCATACAGAACCCACACAGAGATAAGGAAAAAAAAGATCTCGAACAAAGGGTATGACTTTACATATATATGCAATTACTTCTGTTAAGTTTCTGAGACAGAGAGCGATTGAAAGAGGGGGCAGGCTATTGAGCTTTTTCCTCTACTCCATATCACTGCTACTTACTGCTACTGTCGTCTTGGCTTTTTTGATGAAAAAAGTTTCACTGTGAGAAATTGAGATGGACTTGTGACCATCCCTGCCAGTAAGTAGTTATAGCAGAATTACAGCAGAGAGAGAAAGAGAGAAATCAGAAGCAATAACACACGAACGAAGGACCCCCCCCACACAGAGAAACGCTATCTTTTCTTCTGTATTTGGTGCCGACCTTTCTCTCTCGTCATCAAACACTTTGAACTTTTGCTCTTCTCTATATCTCACTCAAAAGAAAGTGAAAAAAATGAGGTGGGTTCCTCGCAACCTCTCGCGTAGAGATAGGGACTGTGGGTTCGTGAATTGTGATTATTGGAAAGAGAATACAGAAAGAAAAAAAGTGTTTGTGTGTGAGAGAGACTGAGAGAGAGAGAGTCTGTGTTTCTTGTAGGTTTTGTAATGTTTGGAAGCCCTAAAGTCACATGCCTCGCTTTAATTTGTATTATCTTTACGCTTCAAAATAATAAATTATAGCTTATAAGTATTAAGGTAATTATATATATATCATCCCCTCCGAAGAGAGATAAGACCAACTTATATCGCTTTTTCCCACTTGTAAAAATTTAAATTTAAATTTAAATCAATTAATAATTAATTATATATATTTTTTATCAACTTTCTTCAAGCTCTACTAAGTATCTGATTTTAATCTTCACCAAAGATAAACTAAATAACCAGTGTATTTGTAAATAAATTCACAAATTTGAGTTAAACCGTTATTAATTAAAAAATTCAAACTTAACCATCATTTGAGTCGAAATCTATTCTAAGATGCACTTTGATGGAAAAATATGATCGCGTGATCAAAACTCAAAGGAATTGATGGGGCTTGATCCACTCCTACTATGAACCTCGTATTGAGAGCTTGTTTGGTAACAATTAAAATCCAATTAAAATTGAAAATATAGTCGTTATTGGGTTCCACCCGTCTAATAAAAGTCAACAATAACGACTAATTTTTCAATTAATCGCGTGATCAAAACTCAAAGGAATTGATGGGGCTTGATCCACTCCTACTATGAACCTCGTATTGAGAGCTTGTTTGGTAACAATTAAAATTCAATTAAAATTGAAAATATAGCCGTTATTGGGTCCCACCCATCTAATAAAAGTCAACAATAACGACTAATTTTTCAATTTCAATCCGATTTTAATCTCTACCAAACAGACTCTGAGTTATTTTTTTGTCACGACTGCACATTATTCTCATTTGAGGTACATCTTTTTTATTTTTATTTTTTTGGTGGGTGTTTTATTAAGTCGCTTGCAGTTTATATTAGGACTCGAGGTGCAACGAAGTTGTAATTTCCCTATATTCAGAGAGGCCAGCATAATTGATTGTTAGAGGGAGAAAGTCAAGGGTAAGAAAAAAAAAATGCTAGAAAATAGGGTACGAGTTCGTCTATATTGTAAGTTGAGAGAGAGAAAAATATTGTATTAATTTTTCAGTGTTTAGTTGGTATTGTAGACGGGACAGATACGAGGGCAGACATTTTAAGTTAGAGAGACACAATTAAACTTGCAAAAAAGTTTTAAGGGATTTTCTATTTGAAAATTTACATTAAAAAAATTGTACTCTATGTAATTTTATATCCGAAAATTTACACGGGTTTGACTTTTTCGGATATAAAGTTTAAAATTTTTTATACCATATTCTATGTAAAATTTTCTAATAAAATGATGTAAATTATATTGAGAAATTTGTATCGCAAAAATAATAATAATTGATTTTTTTTCTTTTTTTTAAAAAAAAAGATAAGTTACACCTTTTCTTAAGAAGCATGTTTGATGAATCTTTAATTATTTTTGATATTTATTTAGACCATTCGAAGTCTATGAAATAGCTCTCGAAACGAGGTTCGAGATTATATATGCAATTTATGGATTCGGCTAGCAAACGATCGTCGTAAAATTTTTAAAGTCAACATAGCTGGTCTTCATTTTTTTAATCCATTATTCCCGAACTCATTTTTAACTATATATTTTCTAGAGAAAAGAAATTTCACGATCAATAATTTTTCCTTCTCTTTAATTACATTGTCCAAAAAAATATTTTTCACAAAATAATCTCAATTTTTTTTTTACCAATTGGGGGCCATGTTTCAATTGTGGCTTCGTAAAAGAGTGCGTGGCACCGAGAAAAACCCCACAAATTGGAGGAAGAAAAAATATGAGAGCTTGTGTGCATTGTACATTGAGGGTTCTAGTCTTGAGGGTATAAGTTGAGAGCAAGGAAAATATTGTTTATTGAGATTTTTCGAGTTAATAAAAATTCACTTCTCATGTGATCATCCACAATTTCTTGAATCGTGTTTAGTTTCTATTTTTCCTCTGACGGTCTCGTTTTTCACTTCTCATTTTGGTTGCGTTTCACATTCATTGCACGTTCGGTGGAATTTTTTCTCTAGCAATCATCAACAATGCCAAAACACATTTACATTACAGCCCTGATAAGTGAATATTCGATTAATTAATAACTTCACTTAAATAATGAAAATTTTCAATCGCGACCCAAGCCAATATACTAAATTAATAACATTGCTAAATGCATAGCATATAATAATGTTATTTTAAAGCCCTTGTGGACCATAATATATAAAGAGTGTGTTTGGTAGATATTAAAATCGGATTAAAATTGAAAAATTAGTTGTTATTGTTGACTTTTATTAGATGAGTGGGACCCAATAACGACTATATTTTCAATTTTAATTGGATTTTGAGTTATACCAAACACGTCCAAAGTAATTGAACTCTCCTGAAAATATGCATTTAAAATTGATTGCCTTTTCTTTCGCACGTCATTAATTTTTTGCAATGCACATACCATATTCTACATATTTGTTTATTTTGTAGAAAGTATTTACTTAAGACTACGATGTTTGAAATACTTCTTCTAAAAAATAATTATGTGCTCGACATTCATCTAAATTTTATAGTATTGATTAATAATGACTTAGCCCTTGGTTGACATCCATTCTCTTTAACAAAAAATTTCTCGTCAATAGAAAAACGTTACACACGTATCTAAAACTTTATATATATCTTGTGAATAGAACAATGTTTCTCGTGACACATGAAAAATAGGCATGTTAAAATGTCAAATCAGTTGGTGCAACCCACCAAACACTTGTAACAAAATTTACTCCATTAATCATGTGGATTTATAGATGTAGGCGTGGGGGGCAGGGGACTTGAGATGGTGCAAAATTCCACTGAAAAGGGGTTACGGCCAAGTGTGATTTATCAATCATTTCAATCTTGACCTACGATTATTCTTTTTATAGGGCTTTTTAAAGGACAATATTATTTTGCCACATATTTGATAATATTAAAAAAATTTTAAATAAATTCAAATATTAATGTGACGAAAAATATTATTTTATTGAAAAATAGTTTTAAAAGAATGTATTTTGTGAAAATATACGTCAAACAGGGATTTAATAAAGTTTGGTGTAACGAAGAGTTATTGATTTCATGTTGACAATCGACACACACGTTTTACCATCCAATTGAAATTGAGTTTTTCTAGCTTTACTGTACGCTATAATTGTAGAAATGTAACTTTTGAAACGACCCTTAAAATGTGCGCATGTCGACTAAACCCTCTCTCACACGCAAGCGGCCGACTAAAATAATTAAATTATCAGTATTTATCATGCTGAAGGCATGATATCTACTCACGATTATCATATCAAGTTCAAAAATAATTGTTGAGAAGGGCTTTCTTTATGTCAAAACTCCAATATAGTTTTGTCTCAATTTCCTTCCCCAACCCCACCTCATAACCCCACGACCCTATCCTTACACTGTGCATCATTTTGTTGTTTTCCGGCCACTCACCATAACCTCTTTCTGGCCATCTAGTAATATTCCTTGTGCAATAATATTATCTATATTAATCCACATTCTACTTAGAGCCCGTTCGACATGGTCGTTGAGACCTAAAAGTTACTTTTGAATTTATTTGAGCAATTTTATAAAAAAAAATTGCAGAGAAAATTGATCAAATGTGACTTTTTCTAAACGCATTTTCGAAATAGAAAGTCATTTTAAAATAAAAAATTCAAACAAAAATTAAAATAATTTCTTCCAAAAACTCTTTTACGAGAAGCAAAACAAAAGTAAAAAACCATAACAAAAAGGGCCATTATGATTCGTTCGACGTGATTTTTGTTTTTGCTTCCTTTAAAAGAGTTTTTTGGGGGAGTTATCTTGATTTTTTAATTTGGAAACTAAATTATTAAATAGCTTTCTATTCTGAAAATGTTTTTAAAGTAAGTCACATTGGATTAATTTTCTCTAAAAACTCTTTTAATTAAGCACTTTCATAAAATTAGTCGAACAAATTCAAAAGTAACTTTTGTGACTCAAAACTCCTTTTGACTTTGTAAAAGTCATTTCAAACGAACCCTTAGTCACATTCATTACAGTTTAATATTAAACTCATTAAACAATTTAATCCAATATGTGAAACATCGTAATTGATCTAATGCCCACGGTAGGCTTTTTGATAAATGTATTTTATACACTTATTCGGGTTCTAAAATAGCGATATTTGATAGTTCTCTTGAGAAAATATATCATAAATTGTTTTATTTTATGTTATATGGGTAAAACTCAATGGTTGAACAAGGAATCAAAAGAAGGGAAAATTGGTGAAATGGCAATATTCAAAATTTGAGGAACAAGTTGCAAATATTCAATAGTTGATTTAGACACAAGATGATACTTTGAAGATTGCTATGAGACAATTAGATGGAATTAGAATTCAAAAAGGAATGGAATGTAATCAAAATATTATCAAAATCAATTTTCAATCGCATAAGTTATATTCCAGATTTTTAGTCGAAAATTAAGATCCATTTTTGGCATAGTAAATGTTAGAATTGAAAAAAAAAAATTATATTTCTATCGAAATTGTAGCCTTTTGAGTTAACTTTTCAATACACTTTGAATTGTCTTAATCGAATAAAGGAAGATAAAATCATGACCAAAATATTGACTCGTGTGTATAGACAAAAAATCAGCTCGCGAATGCAACTTTCCTTATTTGATTGGAACTATTTTGAAAACCAATTTAGACGTAATTTTCAACCAGTTTTCTAATCCTACAAATATCTAACAGCAAAATACATATTGGGGAACCTCTATATACATCTCATACTCCAATATTCATCAATTATTATCATCAAATGAGAAAAAATCATAATTTTTGTGAGATAGTTGACCCCACTTGCAAGAATTCAATCAAGTGAAGAAACTATTAAAGAGATTCAAGATTTTAAGATTTAATTTCATCTTCTCGTTTAATCAAAAATTCTGGTTATATCTTTTCACTTAAATATGATTTCTTGTCATTTCGATATATTAGGCTGGTTTTATACATTGTTAGGACGAGATGAACCAATGTTTTGAAATTTTTAATATTAATTAATTATTTTGACGACTAGTATGTTTATTTTCTTGAATGTTTATTATTGTTTTCGTCGATTTTTTAATTAATTAGCTACTAATTGAGATGATTTATTGGNATTAATTATTTTGACGACTAGTATGTTTATTTTCTTGGATGTTTATTATTTTTTTCACCGACTTTTCAATTAATAAGCTACTAATTGAGATGATTTATTGGAATATATTATTATCGAAAGATAGATAATAGATTTTTAGCTAAAAACAATAAATATTGTAACTTCTGATAGGTGATAGAGATATACCTCTATGATTTACATGGTTTTTATATGTGTTCTAGATAATTTAATGCATTTATCATGTTCGTAACTTTCATCGAGAGATAGAAATGTCACACGAGGATAATATACTCGATAATTATCGGGATAGGTTTTCAATTAAATTAGGAACACCGACCAATGAGATTAATTACAAATTGTCACTTTAATTCGTTGTGCTAAAAATGAATTAATAAGGGAGATTCGACATCTTAGTAATAGTTTCACATATTTGAAATCAAACCAGTTAAACTGATTTCCAATTTAATCGATAATTTATATATTAGTACAGAAAACCCAAAATCTATTTGATATTCAATTAAGGTTAATATTAATTTGAACTCAATTGAATACTTAGCCCCTGTTTGAAACCCATTTTGGGTTGAAAAAATTTTTTAGAATAGTGATTGATGTAAGAATGTGTGGTGGAAAAGTGATGAAAAGTTTTTGATTTGTGTGTAATATTATTTTATTAGGAGAATGTGTGNGGTCGAAAAGAATTTTTAGAATAGTGATTGATGTAAGAATGTGTGGTGGAAAAGTGATGAAAAGTTTTTGATTTGTGTGTAATATTATTTTATTAGGAGAATGTGTGGTTGAAATGAAAAATGAGAAAGAGAAAGAGAAATGAATGGGTGCCAAACGGGGGCTTAATCTTCATGAATTCGACACTCTATACACTACTATATTACTCGTGTGAAACATTAAAGCACATCATAATTCTTTATACGATGTAGCCCATGTTTGGTGAAAATTAAAGTCAGATTTTAATCTAAATCAAAGTTAACAATTAATTTTAACCACAAATTTTATATGAAACCCATGATTTTTAAATGAGTAGTGCTACTCTACCAGACCTGGTAGAGGTCTGGTAGAGTAGTTGTGAGGAGAGGGGGGTGGGTTTTTTTACATTTGGGGGGTGGTTTTATGAGGTGG
>CAIGRR010172374.1:0-12069 GCA_903798365.1 Fraxinus sp. 1973-6204
ATAACGAAATCCTTGGTCAACTTGTGCTCATAAGTTGAAAAGAGTTTTCGACTTATATTGACTTAAGACTGAGATGAAATATATGGTCGATAATTGATATTGACACATTTTCATATCTCGTAATTGATCGGATCATATTGACGAAGGATTATAGTTTCACGATAAACGAACAAGGTTGGTTCTGTCATATCATGTGATATTTTTCATCACATGTACTGCCCTGACACATTGCTAAATTGACTTTGGGACAACGGATGTGAATTGATGATAAATTAAAAATGAGTATTTTAATTTAGCGATTCTAATTAGATCAAAATAATAATTCACATCGTTTGATATCGTGATCGGGGGTCACGTACAAAAGGAGAACTAGAAGAATGATATTATTGTTAATTAATTGACAAGTATTGGACATTTGTACAATTAATTAACTGTTTTGTTTATTAATGGGCTAAGTTAATTAATTGGATTAATTAATTTATGGACCAAGATTAATTAAATATTGCAATGGGTTAAGTTTAATAGACGGACTAAGTCCACTTAAACTTCTATTAATAGGCTGCTAGGGTTTCATAAATCATAATAGATAATTATTATCTTGCTAGCACAAAAAAAGAGAAACCATAATTCTTTCATTCTTGTTCTCTGTGTTGATTTCCATTGGAGGCTGGACAATTGGATAGCTGTGGATTGCACATAGTGATTATTCGTGTTCCTAGATTAGCAAAGGAGTTTACAGAAATTAGAAAATGTATAATTCATATCACAGTTTTTTTCGAGAGACAAAGAAGATCCTTGGTGGGAATTGAAATTATTTTATTTTCTGCTATGCATCATTATGTAAATTCCCAACACCCATAGGAGAAAAATTCTGTGAATTAATGTGGTTTATGAACTGAACGTGTTATACCACTCCTTCACCAGCCACACGTTCAGTTCATAAACCAGAAAGAATATTTGAGATACAAGAAATTGAACAAACCTCAGCATCAGGTGCTGCCATAGCATCTTCACCTCCCCAAGGTACATTATGAAGCCAGATTGAAACAAAAGGGCCATCGATCTTGTGCCAGTTTAAACATTTTATATCAACATGAGGACCATGATAACCATTCGGTTGAGTCCTGGTGGGTTCTTTATCAGAATTACTTTCGCTTTCAATTTCAACAATAAGATCATCTGCATGGTCGAGTGGTTTTCCATAAGTTTCATAGCCAGAAGCGGGCACAAAAATAATACTTCCGTTATACTTTCTCAGGCCAAATATTCGCTGTAGGGCCTGCAACAGCGATGGCTTAACTGTTTAGAAGAATAAACATGGAAGTAAGGCCTTGATAGAAAAAATTAATACTGCCTTGAAGGGAGAGCACTTATGTTGGCTGGTTTTACATCAATGGTTTTAAATCAGTAAATTAAATTGTACTATATAACCAACATGTGATTATGAAGAGCAATAATTATTCACCAATGTCTAACATAAGAATCTAACATAACTTTGAAAAGAACTAATGATGTAAAGCTCACATAGAAATCTATTCGAGCACTCCCCATCCACCTGTATTTTTCAGACTCAATGTCAATATCAGCAACAAGACCTGCAGTAATGCCTTATAAGTCTTTGCTACATCGAATTTCTTCTCAGAAATTATTACCAAGAAGTTAAGAACAAAAAGTTGGGTTCTTTCTATGTGACCAGTATTAGAATTGAAAGAATTTATTATACCCCACGCGAGCATCAACACGCTAAAATATCTGGTGTCTCCTTGTGATATAGTTGCTACATCCAACAAACGCTTATGCCCTGCCAATTTGAAGGCATGTAGATAAAATTTTCTTACATTAAATCGATGTCCAATAAAATAGATGCTAATATTTATAACAAAACAGAAGGTAGAAGGGACATAAGCAGATGGCATACCTCGAATAATAGCAAGAGTAGCATTAAATGCAGCACAAGGTTGACCAACTGAATCTAGAAGCGACTTTATCATCCCATTTCCAGTTCCTATGTTCAGAAACACGTCAAGGATTTGTTGCATTTCTCATGCTCATATAGTCAGTAAGAGGGGTAAAAAAGGTGACAAGTAGAGCAGCCAAAGACCACTCATTAGGATTGTTGTAACTAGTAAATTGAATACTGTCCTACCAATTTTTTTTGTAAAAAGTCTTGCATTCTTAAACTAGGAACAAACCTAAACACAAAAGCCAAATGTTGATATATTGATCTGGGTATCAAAAGCCCCTTTTCTATTTTAAGCCAGACAAAAAACTCAATTTCAGAGACAATAAAAATTAAAGTAGGTTATTTTAACCTGCAGGTACTACTCCAAGAGGAATCTTAATAGCAGCATCCCAATCCTCCCTGTTGAGCAATCCATTAACTACCTATTAGATGCCACAACACATGAAAGAAACAACATAAAGGTCATTGGTATATCTTTCAAAAACTCAACTAAAAATTATTCTATATTTATTTGGAGATTATTCCACTGTACTTAGCAAATCACAAGCACATAACTTTTCAAGATCAACATATTGACACTTCTATATCGGTACATCCCAGTGTCTTGAATACACAACTTGTGCCAAATCTCAAGAGATAACACTAAGCCATAATAGCCTATGTCCTAAATTTGATTTAGAAAAAAGTGTGAAAAGATTTCAAAACTTGTGTATTAAAATGTCACCATTACACAACTGTTGCACAGTTTTGTTCATGCTCCATCATGATAACCAAAAAGCCGGACTAGGGCTGAACAAAACTCCCAAACCAAATCGGACCGGACCATTCTTCTTAAATTAAAAACACGAACAGGTATCTGAATCGAGAACCGATGGGTTAGGTTTGGTTCTTGATTCCAAACCAAGAACCGAAACTCCCTAATTTTTTTAATTTATTTATCTTAAATAAGCCAAAATATTTTTTTTTCTAAGCAAAATTGCTAACTAATTAATTTAGCCCAAACCCAAAATATGTTTTTCCTATTTCAAATTTTCAACCACAATCCAACTTAATCAACTTGACATAAGTTTTACCAAAATATATTATTCTACTATAGTGTCGTTTCTATAGTTTTGAGGAAATCAAATTGGAAGTCCGACTACGCCTCTCTTCATTATTGAGAGCTCATCTTCCCGTGATTTTAACAATCAAATCTATGAACTCAACAAAGAGAGGAGCAAAAGATACATAAGATTGGGCTACGTTATTTTGTAAGAGCTAAAATTGAACATATCATTAGTTGAATTAATGTAGCATTGTTTTAAATATTAAAATAATTAATTATTGCATGAAACCTAAGAACCGAACCGAACGGTTCCAAATTAAATTTGGACAAAATGGTTCCACTTATTAAATACCCGAAAATTCGGGTTCGATTCTATTTT
The DNA here is from genome assembly GCA_903798365.1 of Fraxinus sp. 1973-6204. Lineage (NCBI taxonomy): Eukaryota > Viridiplantae > Streptophyta > Magnoliopsida > Lamiales > Oleaceae > Fraxinus > Fraxinus sp. 1973-6204. The sequence continues at coordinate 3,388 of CAIGRR010172374.1, forward strand.
GAAGAGAACCGAATCGGACCATGTCCATCCCTAGCTGGGACTCAAATCTAACGCGTAAATAGTTGTTTCAACTATAAGCATTCCTTTTCTGAAAGAACGTACTATAAAGGTTTACTCCGAAAGAAAAGGCACTACAAATGCCAAGAGGATGAAAATTAGAATTTTTCATATGCTTGAATAACTCAAAATGTGTATAAACACTCCACCTCCACATGTGCGCACGCATACAGTACATTAATTCAGTACGGTGCTTAAAAACAATGTTCAAGATATAGGTAAAAATTACTTAAAATGAATTAACCAAATAACCAATATATACATATATGCATCTACAACCACACTGCAAGGAATATAAAAGTAACTAACCTCGACCAAAATTCCGTCTCCACTAACACAAACAATTCCATCGTACTTTGTAAGATCCAGATTTTGAACAACTTCCTTTGCATGAAGCTGATATTTAGTTTCTGAGAATTACGATCTAAATCCAATTAGCATTAAATACCAGCAAAACATAAAATGTCCAAGAAAAATTACATGGATTCAGATAATTTACAGAGGAAGGAAAAATAAAATAAAATAGAGCATCTCCAACCTTGCACTGTGAAGTCAATATTAGCATCATCAAGTAAAGGCTTTACTTTGGTCTCAAAAATCTTCAATGCCGATTTCTTCCCGCCGTACGGATTCACAAATATAAACAGCCTCTTTGGCCTACCTGAACCCCCAACCACACCCAGACACAAAATTACACACTTGGATGGAAGTCACAATAATTTATTCTCTATTTACAATGCATTGAATAGTCAATAATTTACCTAGAGCATCGAGAATTTCGTGGAGATTTCGAGCCCATGAGTGAAGAGAACTATTCGACGAGAATTCAAGAGTAAAATTCTCCCTCATGATGGTTGACTTGGCAAAACAGCAGATTCCAGCCGTACACTCTACTACAATTCTGATTTTCATCTTCAAACCCTCGACTGAAAACCCGATGACCTCCTTCTCCACATCCAGACTCCGGTCAGACCACCGGAGTTGACCTCCGGCGGTCAGGATCGCCGTCGTCGCACTGCCGTTGACCAGGACTCTGTCCGATAGTATGGGCTCTTCGGATTTAGTCGGATCCATATATTTATGTAATCGAGGCTTGGCGAATCCGATTCCCCGTTGGAAGTTCAACAGAAATTCGAAAAACTGACTTTAAGGTTCGCCGGGGAGTTTTTACGATGGCCACCTCAGATTTACCGTTCAGTACGCAAGCCTAACTCCAGGGAATGGAAAAAAAAAAAAACAAAAACAATTCTACCTGATACCGGTTGACCCCACCCCAAATGGAGAGGAAATTAACCGTTTGATCAGGTAAACGGGATGGGACCGAACGGGATAATGCCTCGAAACAGGTACGAATAGATATGAAAAACATAATACCAAATTTAAATTTTTTATCAAAAAAAGATTTATCATAATTTTTTAAAAAGAATATAAATTGTTCTTAACAAATATAAAAAAAATGTATTAATACTCATTAACTAAAAATATAAAAAAATAAAAGTAAAAAGTAAAATAAACGGGACAAGGGATCTGCCCCACCCCATCCCATTTTAACCGAATATTGGGACGGGATTACATAACAAAAATATCCGAAGGGACGGGGAACGAGAATGGTCGCCTGATCCCATTCCCACCTATATTGCAATTCCTACCTAACTTACTTTTTATTCATCACAATAATATATTTTCAGTTACAAAATAGAAATAAACACTTTCCACATAAAATTTCAAAATAAAATCACTTTTTTTTTTTTATCTATTTTCTCCAATATAGATAATGACTCTTTCCCTTCTCATCTTCTTCAGACTTTAAAATCTCAAAAATTTATCAAATGCTCAACAAAGAAAAAATCTTGTTTATATCGATCACTTCGAATGGCAAGTATATTTACGCAGATTTAATTTAATTTTCATTAAATTCGATTTGGGGGAAATTGGAAATAAATGGATTTCAAGTGACCGGTTGAGGAGTAAATTACCTCCAACTGTTAGCACCTTGCGGCCGCAAGGTACATTTTAGTGTGGCTGCATGGAAGGCTGCCTAACGCCTCTATTTGAAAGAGTGCTACAATGCGATTACATCGGTTGATAGCCCATGCGACCGCATGGTTTATCGGTAGGGAGATTTTTCACTGCTTCAAAAATTGTTTGTTGTCGGCCTACCTTGATTTTTGTAACCTCGTAGTGCGTGCCAAACATGTTTTAAGGGATATGAGAAGTATATAGAACATGGAAATGTTTTATTTAAAAAAAAAAAAAAACACTTGAACAAGTGTTTTTTTTTTGTGAAAATTGGTTTAAAATTCTCACTTTTTTCATGCCCAAGCTAAAATATGTTCAACTATCATTCCGAAATTCTTGCACGACTTCCATCAAACTTCGAAAATTGTGTGAGTGGTGTGGAACCCAAAAGTTGTATAAAATTAAATAATTTTGCCAAAAACAAACTTTTGCATGATTAAAGCTCTAAAACTACGTTTTTGTCTCGAAATGCATGATTTTCACCCAAACTCACCAATGTTTGGTTTCAACACCCCCCAAACTCATACAAAACATATTCGAAACTTAAGTGACACGTGCATGACTCGTGCAGTGAATGACTACTAACCTACTTCCTAACACACCAAACCAATAAAAATCTTATTCTAATGCATCAAAACTGAATAATAAAAGGGAAGCGAATTGGGTTGCCTCCCAATAAGCCCTTGTTTATGGTCTATAACTCGATTTTGTTACTTAGGCTACTCTACACTATCAAGTAGCATGATTGTCTTCTCATTGGGGTCATTACCTCTCCAATAAGTTTTGAAGCGTTGACCATTGACTCTAAACCTCTTCAAATTATCTTGAGACACTACTTCCACTGCACCATGTGGGAACACAGCTACAATGGTGAATAGACCAGACCACCTAGACCTCAGCTTGTATGGGAAGAGTTTGAGGTGAGAATTGAACATGGAAACCTGCGGACCAACCTCGAACTCTTTTTCTTTGATATGCCTATCGTGTACAATTTGGCATTTTCATATGGTGCCACTTGAATTCATCAAACTCATTGAGTTAAAGGATTATGTACTTTTCGATTGACTTCATATCAAAATTTAGTATGTGTGTAGCCCAATATGCTTTATAGTCCAACTCAAGTAGCAAGTGACATGCCTTGTCGAATACCAACTGATATGGGAAAATGCCATAAGAGTCTTGAAAACTGTTATGTACGGCCAAAGTACATCATTAACTTATTTGACCAGTCTATATGTGATGCATTTATTGTTGCCTCGAGAATCTTTTTCAACTCCATGTTGGAGATTTCCGCTTGCCCACTAATCTGAAGATAATATGGAGTCGAGACGTGATGTTTAACCCCATACTTAGCCACAATGCTGCAAATTGACGGTTGCAAAAGTGCTTTTCATTATTACTAAAATAGCCTACGAGGTACCATACCTCGAGAAAATATTCTTTGTAAGGAACTGAGTCATAACCCGTCTGTCGTTAGTTGGCAAAGTTACAGCCTCTACCCATTTGGACATGTAGTCCACTGTCACCAAAATGTACTGTTGACCTTATGAAGATAGGAATGGTCCCATGAAGTCAATACTACAAAAGTCTATTATTTCCACTTCTAAAGTACTGTTTAAAAGCATCTCATTCTTCCTTGAGATGTTCCCAGTTCTTTGGTATTTATTAGACCTTTTTACCAAAGCATAGGCATCATTGAACAGCGTAGGCCAATAAGAATTTGACTTTGGAGTTGCGGTGGGTTGGGAGTAGGGTGAGGAGTTTGGTGAAGAAGAAGATGATTTTTATTTATTTTCTTTTTTTAGTTTTTAATGTAATAATTTAATATGATTGAAAGGTTTGAGACTTTTGTTGCAATTATCCCAAAAATCTTAGGTATAATTAGCTAAAAAATAAAAGTTTCGGTATTGCAATTGCAATTACTTTTTTTTTTTTTTTGACATTTTTAACGAAAAATCTGACGGATCTTAACGGTAGGGGTATTTCACACAAAATGTTTCAAATATGGATTTTTCCGCGATTTTCAATAAGTATGGAGTATATTGCAAATATAAACAGTTTAGGGGGTTTTCTGTTATTAATTCTTTCTTTTTTTTGTTAAAGGAGGGCGCTACCTCTGAAATTTTATTAATATCTCATCACTTGTGGCGAAGGAATACTGTGGTTACACGAGAAAATAATGAAAGCAGTAAATGAGAAAATACTACTTCCCTTACAATGAAAATAAATGATAATGGACAAAAATAAAAATAAAGAATAAAAATCATATTCTAATACATGGCAGTCCATGGCTATCAATCTGTACGAGTGTCCTAACATGTCGTGGTAGGTCTCCATATATTTGTGATGATCCCAACCTTCTGCAACCTGATTCCCCTCTCTATAGATGTGGAAAACTGTCTCTGTCGAATAATATGATGTCTGTGATATGTATAAGTATGTCCTAAATAGCTCATGGTCCACCTCATCTAGTGATGCAGTGAGTAGCCACTACAGAATCTGTCTCAATCCAAATATCTAAAAAGCTGAGTCCACTAACTAGTAAAATTACATCTAGAATATCTCTGAGCTCTACCTCTAATATCATGCATGAACCGTACGAAGTTAAGAAATCCCTAATACATTGACCTGCGTGATCTTTGATGATGTCTCCCCCGCTCGCAAAATCATCCTTGACACATCCATCGATATTGATCTTGATAGATCCGACTGATGGAGTGTGCCACCAAACCAGAAGAGGGAGAGAAGGAAGTAGGTCCTAAGAAATACTAAAGATGGGTGCAAGTGTCAAATCCCCTCACCAATGCACAGCTCGAAACAGTCTTCCTTATGAAAAAGAAAACATATCATACGATAACCTTCCAAATGATACGTATGGTCTCCATGTGAATCCCCATATGCTTTGCATCATTCCTCTCGATCCAAAGAAACTAAAATATCAATAGAGGAATAATAGCGTGAATGTGTCCACAACGAAAATACTGTCCGAAATACCGTCATTTCTGGAATCTCTGTCTGACTTCTTCTCTTGAACTCATAGAAATCTGAAAAATATCACCAAAATGCTATCATACCTAATCGAAAAATGCTATTGCCAGTGAAGATGTGACTGATAGTCTCAGTTTCAGAGCAGTACTGACAACGAAAAGCCAACGACATCCAATCCTCATCTAAATAAACACATCTACTGGAATGAGGTCCTTCCATAGTCTCCAACAGAAGAATGAGACAATAACTAGCAAAATGGAGATCCATAGCAATCGATACGAATCCTGACTCTGGCATCTCATACGTACAAGTAGCCATATGGACTTGTAGCGAAGCTACCATCGGATATATCCCGCAAAACAATGCAATCTGAGGAATCTGCTCATAAAGGTATAACCCCTATCTGTATCACCATAAGAGGTGAGAGAACATGTAATAAACGTCCTATATCCCACCCAATGTAATCAAAAAAATCATGCACCCTCGCAAATGTGTGTTGTCGTGCGGGAATAGGGATGCCAACTTGGTCTCACCCATCCAACAATTATACCAAAAGAGTATCTAACCTGCCCCAAGGTGCCATGCAATATGTAGCTCTGTCTGAAACCCAACTAATTTCAACCTTTTCCTGGTGGGAGAAGCTGATTTGGGAATTGTTGCAAGTGAATAATGTGTCCCCATACAATACTTGCTCTGTAAAAACAGTGTCCAAAGTGATCTCTAAGAACGGGACAACCACCAAAGTTTTATGAAGAAAGTGTCCACCACATCCTGCAATCTCCTGAAGCCTAGACCACTCTCATCAATAGGAAGATAAATCTTCTTTCAAATCCGCCAATGTACACGTTGCGCCTACTTCTTGGAGTGCAATAGGAAATGCGCAAAGATGCTCTCAAGTTTATTCAAGATAGTCTTGGGGGCTGCATAATCTGAAGAAGATGTAATGGCATGGAAGAGAGCACTGACCTCAGTAAGGTAATACGACCCCCAAGTGAAAAAGGTCATGATGCCCAACCTGAAATCCTGTTCATGACCTTCTGGATAAGGTTATCATAAATGAAGCTCATCTTGGTCACCTTAATAAGGGGACCCCCAGATAAGTGAAAGGCTGCTACTGGTATCTAAATCCAGTTAAAATCTGCAAACGTCTGATCTGACTAATAGATGCCCGTCTGGGTAGTATAAGTCTGCTCTTATCCCTGTTTAACAGCTGATTAGAAACCCCCTCATAATGCTCCAGACAATTATGATTCCTCATGATAGACTATTTATGTCCGTTGGTGAATATGATCATNTAGATGCCCGTCTGGGTAGTATAAGTCTGCTCTTATCCCTGTTTAACAGCTGATTAGAAACCCCCTCATAATGCTCCAGACAATTATGATTCCTCATGATAGACTATTTATGTCCGTTGGTGAATATGATCATATCATCAACAAATGAAAGATGTGAGACAAGGGTACTACCTCCATGTCGATAGCTCATATTGGGATACGTTTGAAACCTCTGAGTGAGTAACCGTGAAACGTAATCTGCAGCGATGATGAACAATGAAGGCAAAATGAGATCACCCTCTCTAAGTCCTCGTGAAGATGGAAAAATCACATGGGAGACCATTTAGGAGTACAGAAAAATGACACTCCAAGATGCACCGCTTGATCCTGTCGATCCAGATTTGATCAAATCCAAATGTGATCATATACTTTAGACAAGCTAACTTCAGCATAGTGTTATCCCCTCGCACTCTAGCATCCAAAGTATATATAAGCTCCTGAACTAATAAGATATTGTCCCCAATCAGGTGGCCAGGGATGAACTCACTATGTGGAGAAGAAATAATGCACAGTAACAGCGTTCTCAATCGAGTGTTCAAAAGCTTAGTAATAAACTTATTGAATACAGTACATAAACTAGTGGGTCTGAAATCAGTCCATCTATATGCACCGTTTCTCTTAGGGAGTAATACAATAGTAGTAGCAACAAAATCCCGTGGAAGATGGCCACCATCAAAGAAGTCCAGACTGCTCTATATACATCGTCCTAAATAATGTCCCAACAATGCTGAAAAAATAGGGATGAGAAATTATTCGGGTGGTAACACTGTCAACATCTATACTGAAAATCGCATCACGTACCTCATGAATCAAAGGAGGATGATTTAGTGCCAAATTATCATCCTCCGTTAAAAGCCTGGGGATGATATCAGAACGAATAGGGTCCAAAGGTTGTGTATGAGCAGATAGGATCTTGGTAGAATGAAATAGCTGAAGTCTGAATGTTGGTAGGAGTAGCTAAAACTTCCCACCCGTGAAGCTATTTCAAAGCCCTCTTTTATATACAATCTATACTTTATCAAATATATCCTCAGCATCCCTTACCCGTTGGGAAACATCACCGAACACATGTCGATTCCACCAACACAGTCCTTGTTTTAGCTTCTAGAACTTCTCCCAGAGAGCAGTCATCCCCTTAAGATGAGTAGGGAGTGACAACTTCTGAGAGATGAAAGCTGTAAAATCATGTTGCTTCCTCCAAACGTTGAGGAATCTGAAAGGTCTGGATCCCAAATCATCATCAAAGGTCCAATTCAAGTGCTTCACTGTAAACTGTCGACAGAACTCTATAACTGTAGAATTGATGAATACTATATCCAGTATCTTTCTGATCCAACCATTAGTCCAAGTATACCGATTCCCAAGGAAATCGGCGTCTTCCAAACCACAATCTAACATCTTATCAAAGAAAGCAGTAGTACCTCGATCAAGAGTATTATGACCAGTGCGCTATTTCCCCCAATTTTCTAAGACTAAATTTAGGTAGTTTCAATGAAATATGAATGAATCTGCTTATTTTTGTCAGTCCCGGGTTTTCTTTTTCTTTTCTAGATTTGTTATTTTTTTTCATATATATTCAGTTTTCCAGTTTCTCGGCTGTATACTTTAAGCTATCAATTATAATCGTAATTAACTTTTGGTCGATTAATTTGTTCCTAACTCTTCGTGCTGCCACTTTTTTGGATTCTTTTTACTTTTTAGATCTCGTAGAGCATCTGTTCTTATTTTGATCTCTACTTGGGTTATAGCTATTAATCTATACTATTGGTGCAGTAGTTGTAGTGGTAATGTTTTTGTAAAAAGTAACATGAGGATTGAATATGATTTAGCTATGGGCAGGGGCGGACCGAGCACTCGGCGAGCCGGGGCGGCCGCCCATGTTGAATCCGTAAAAAAAATGATTTATAAAGCTTTGACAAATAACATTACATATTTGTAAATGGTACAAGGTTCGATTCCAAGAACTTCCCATCTTTCTTTTAATTTTTTAACTTTCAAATTGCTCAAAGAAAAATTTTATATCATATTTGCCACACACAATATTCGAACCCATTCTCTACACTTGGAAATGGAATGTTTGAACGCTATGGCAATTGAAGAATTTTAGCAATAAAATGTGACAAGAAACTATATATTGAATTTAGAAAGTAGTAGACTACTTATTTTATAAATTATTATTATTATTATTGTTTTTAACTGAAATCCAATATTGCAATGACTTAATAGTTGAACCGTTGAACCAATGATTTGTACAATCAACGATTGGGTTGGTTATAATAACAAT